>PVHY01002639.1:12060-82382 GCA_004024945.1 Uropsilus gracilis | reverse complement strand
TCCTTCTAGCCTTTTGCATGTTTTTTTCCTATTACCCATATATTAGTGAAACCATTTGGTTTCTGTCTTTTTCTTTCTGACTTGTTTCTGCTAATATGATTTCTTCTAGGTTCATCGACATTATCATAAATACATCAAATTTGGCATTTTTAATTGATGAGTAATATTGAATTGTGCATATCTACCATATCTTTTTCATCCATTCATCTGTCTTGTTATATTTGGGTTGTTTCCATGTCCTTGCAATTATTAAAAAAAATGACTCCATAATTTTGAATTACAATTGTGCACTGACTGAATTGTTGAATTGGTCATTTGACTCAGAAAAGCTGATATCTGAGTCATTCTTTACATTTCCTGTCAGGGCCTACAGATGTTCTTAGCTCACAGGTGCTCATTATACAGTGATTTTAGTCAGTAGTTCATTATTGAATATTGCTTCAGATAGAAGCAGAAGTAGTAATTCTAGAATTATCCCTCAAGTCTCTTAGATGCACAATGGGCAAAGGCATATAGGTTCATGACACATATGAGATTATTTGTCAGGTTATGCTAATAAAGTACTTCTCGTGGGAAGGGAAAATTTATGACTTTCCCTCCCAAAGTAAAAGTCAGCCAAGATTTTCAACCTTCTTATCTCCTCTTTATAGTATATAAGTAACTTCTCATTTTTTTAGGTAAAACAATGAAGAAAATATCTGGTTTTCATTCTCATTGTTTTCATAGTGTTTTATTAATAAATTATTGCTGTTCTGGACAGATTCTCCTCATTGACCACACTGGGTTGATCTCAAATTCAATATCTGAATTTCTAATGCAAGAGTTCTGAGAGAATACCCTGTTTTTGTGTACATTTAAAGTACCCTCAGGAACCCATATTCTCTGTTTATATGTGACCAATTTAATGCATGACTAGCCCAATAACCACCAGAGAGATCCAGTTAGTCTTTGCCCTTCCTGAAATTCAAGGTATCTTTAAGTTCTATAGGTATGATTCTGTAGGGTGATCCAACAATCTCTCCTTAAATGATAGCCTTCCAAATTAGACATCTAAGAAGGATACTTTACTCATCTATTCCCCATTTAACCGTAAACACAATTTCCACCTAACTCAGGAAAACCTGGAACTCAGATATATGGAGATTGGTTAAAATTATGTATTTTACCTTCTTTGTTAATAAATATCAATCTTTACCTGTATCAATAATGGTAGTGTTGACAATAGGGACTGGGACTCTGGGAGATATAAAAGGAGGAATAAAGACTGTGTTCTCAGGAGACATAGAACCCCCAGGAGACATAACAAGAGAGAAAAGTTAATAACAAGAAGAAAAGACAATGATACTATCACTAGTCTGCATTAGGACATTGGTCCAGGTTGATCAGTCAAGAAGTTTCACAATAACCAAGCTCATCCCTTAGATTCAAAACATGAGCATAACTATAACAACCCCAAAGTTGTTATTATCATCAGCATCCCCTCGGGACCCCTCCCATGACACACTTGAGATCTATTTTGCTCTTCTACTGCCCTTGCATAAATCTTCAGTCCGCTCACCTGGCGGGCATTAGCCTGTTGCTTTAAGCCTTGTGGCTTTGTTCCCAGGATTTGGCCTATGTCTTTAAATAAACTTCCTTAGGCTTACTTACTGCTGCTGTGTGTCTATGATGTGTTTCAATTCTTTGTTTCACTTGCTGTGGCCAGTTCCCAGTTCATCATGTCTTTTTTATGTTTGGAGGATCAACCACAACAACCATAATGTAACAATATTAATATTTTACCCCATTACATAACAAAACTGTCAAATAGAAGAATAAAACACCGTTTGAATTTAGTTTTGCTAGTGGGCTCTCTCTCTCTCTCTCTCTCTCTCTCTCTCTCTGTGTGTGTGTGTGTGTGTGTGTGTGTGTGTGTGTGTGTGATACTTGGATTTGGAAAATGCTGCAGCTACACATGGATTTTGAATTTTCTGAGTGTCTACCAAGTAAGTATGCCCAGTTCTGTGACACAGCTCAACATAAACTTCAAATTAAGTTTAAAAGCAAAAACATGAGTCTCTACTAAGTATATTAATTGAAATGGTTAGTTGCTTTTGAACTCCTTTGTAATGCTTAGCCACAGTGAATTAATAATTTCCAGTTTTGCACTGTGGAAATTTGAAGTATGTTTATGAGTTATCTAGAAATAGGATGGTGACTGAAGTGAAGAAATTTCACATAAACTGGTTGTGTCAAATTTTACTAGAATATGTTGAATTCATCACTGTTTTTTGCTAAATGCAACAATATGTTCACTGTGTAAAACCAGTGACAGAACCATGACTCAATGTGGTAGCCAGACTGGGAGCGGCCAGGTGCTGGATATTAATGAGTTCCTTGGCAGTTGATTGTGGGTGCAGGTGGTAAGGGCAAGATTCAACAGCAGAAAGTACAAGAAATTCAACTAAAACAGCTTGTTCTGACAGAGAAACGCACACCTCAGTAGCAGGTAGGTTCTTACGGTGGGAGAAGGGTGATAGGCAAACTGCAAGCAGTTATAGAAGCCCAGACAATATACTCCATGACTAACAAGATATGATTATAGTAATTTTTTTCCTGTGTCCAGGGCATTCTAATATTAGTCAATGAAGTTGGCATTACTATTATTTTATAGATGAGGAAATTAAGATGGAGACAAGTAAAGCAGCTTGACAAATATACACAAATAATCAGTGATTATTTACTTTTTTAGTTACTATTTTTTCCTTAACCTTAATGTAACCTGTTGGAAGACAATATGTCAAAGACTAGTGTCTATATTTGGAAGGACTAGCACTGCAGGCATGAAATCAGTTCAGCAATTCAAGTATAAAGGTAGCAAGGTAGGAATGTGGTGACCACATTTGAGGGGCAAAAATGTCATAAGTTATAAGGTCCTTTCTACTAAACATCTTTGAGATTGCTTCTCTAGCTAACCAATCTCCTTGATTCTTTTCTTTGTGACAGCAAGTCCCAAAGGTTATATTGAAGTTGACATAGTTCCTCATTTGTGTGCTTTCAAGGTACAAATATGGATGACTGTTTCAACTTCTGCCTTTAAGGAGACCATTTTGAGAAAGGATATTCCACACTATGTTCTAAAAGAGAATCTCCTTACTCTTCTCTACTTTGACCTATTACTACAAGAGGCTATGCTTCTAGACAAGCATGTAAGTCCCTTCCAATTTAGAGTTTAGAAAATAGATGGAAGCTCAGTCTTTGCCAAGTTATGCATCCTGTGGAGATCTTAAAGTCTGTTTATTTTGTATATGTGCTTTGAGTAAGGTATGTGTGAGCATTCTACACTCCAGTGTTACTACTCCTCAGCAAGATGTATAAAATATCTGTTATCCTTCTAGTAAGGGGTGAGACAGCCTCTCACTTCCTGGACTTAAAGCACAAAGTATAAGGCTAGGGAAAGTATAGGAAAGGTACAAGGGAGAGCATAAGGGAAACGTTAGTTACACAAGTACTGCATTGACATCACTGAGAAAATACACCCAGAATTAGTCAATAATTATCTTTCACTAGGTCTTTGTACCCCGTGTCCACTCCATGAAATGACCCTTAAGTATTTTCTAATTTTTGTTTAAGGAATCAGCAAAAAGCCTACATGAATACTGAGATATGAATATATATATATAAATATATATATATATATTTAAAGTTTGGGATAGCCTAATGTGGGACTGAACCTGTAGGATGAATTCAAGTGTCCTAAATGTAAAGGCTGGACCAGAACATTATTTTTCTGTGCACATTTTAAGAAATAATTAGTTTTTTTTTAACCCCTTCAGAATAAGGAATTTTAAAGCAGAGTGATGGAAATTGTTTGATCTTATGAATAACTTTAGAATAGAAATTGTTCAAAATCTTACATTTTAATAGCATCATGCTCATCAAGTTCCCAAATATTATTTTATAATATGGCTAATGGTTTGCCTCAGTGAAGTACTTGACATTTGTTCTACCCTATTTTTGCCTTTGTAGATTAATATTAAATAGAATTTTCAGAACTTGCTGGTGTTGCAGTAAACCACTAGCAAAAGATAAGCCTACTTATTTTATTAAAGACCTCAATTTAGGGCTGGGCATGGTGGCACATGCCTGTAGGTAGCAGCCTAGGAAGCCAGGGCCAGGGATCGCGGTTCGAGTCCCCCCCACCCCCCAAAAAAAAATAGCTGGGTATGGTGGCACGCACCTGTAATCCCAGCTACCTGGGAAGCTGAGGCTGGGAATCGCTTGAGTCTGTGGTACCCTAGGAAATGTGAGCCTGCGGTTCCACAGGCAAATATAGCGAGACCTAGTTTCAAAAAAAAAAAAAATCTCAATTATTTCATTCACACATTATTTTTGTCACTTATATCTCACAACCACTAAGTTTTAGCTGTTTAAAGGAGTTATTGAAAGATCTATACCTAGCAAACTTCACAAATGAATTTCAAAGGCAGATCTTCTAAGTCTGTGCCTATTTATTTCAATGTAAGAATTTTAGAAACTGCCTTTTTAGAAGACCCTGACTACATAATGACCCAAAATGACTAACTGTGCTTGAGTGAACCAGAAGGGAATGAAGAAGAAGGAAGACATGAACAGTGACCTCGTGGATTGGAAGTCCAATCTTAGAGTTTCCTAAAGATGAAAATTCTCACATGATTCATGGCATTTTGAATATATCAGAAGAGTACACATTTTGCTTCTTTGACTGGGGCAACCCATCTTCAATGAGTATTTCACTTACATTCCAGGGGACAAGAAATGCCATGGGAAAAAATAGTAAAAAAAAAAAAATTAAATAGGCAATTTATCAAAAAAGTAGTGCAGTGGTTTTTGCATTTGTCAAGTGATACACAACAGTACTCTTAATTAAGAAAACACAAATTATGACAATAATAAATGTTGTTTACTTACTGAGAAAACTAAAAAATTTAATGCAACCTTTGCAAAAATGTAAGGAAACTGTGAATATAACTTGATATGACAACTTAAAGTTGGCAATGTTTTTAAGAACACTAAGAGCACTTATTATTTGTACTCTCATTTCTGGTACACTATCCCATAATACATGAACACATGAACAATGACATAAATAGCCAAAATATTTAAAAGTAAATATATCAACACAATACTGCTAAATACCTTAAAGTACATTTGTGCAGTGTAATACTATAAATATATACATAAATATATACATGTATACACATGTTGTTGGTGTGTACATACTGTTAATGATAAATCTTGGAGACTGATAAGTGAAAAAAGGTAATGTGAAAATTGATACTTTATCATATAGATGCATAAAATACTCTGAAATTAAATATAAAAATCTTTTCTACCAGCATATAGGAAATCCAGTTGTGGTAATTATATTTCTTTCATCTTGCATTTTTCATATCTTCATATATTTAATAAAAAGAATATAGCCAGTAAAAAAAAAATATATACTCAAAATGAACAAATATTTATTGTTGTAGTGCATAAGGTTTTAAGATGGCCTCCAAGATCCCTACCTTCTGTGTACATGCTCAGTATAAAACCCAGCTCTTAAATGCCTTGTCAACATGATGGATTTCACTCCTATAATTAGATTTCATTTTATGGTGAAGGTGAAGGGATCTTGCAGATGTAATCAAGGTCCTTAATACGTTGATTTTAAGCTAATCAAAAGTGAGGTTTCTTAGATAAGCCTGAACAAATTAGTGTGCCTTTAAAAGTAGTCTAGAGGTCATGAAGATGTGCGCTTGGTCTCAAAGAAGAAGCAAGCTACAACATTTCATATGATACATATGTAGCAGGAAACAGAGTAGCCTTTATTTTCTGATAGTGGCCCCTGGTTAACATCTTGATCACAACTCTGTGAGACTCTAAGCAGATAACACATGAAGGTACGATGGTCTCTTCATCCGTGGAATCTTAGCAAACATGTATTGTGTTGCTTTGAGCTGCTAAGTTGCTATAATTTATATTTGCAATTATAAAATACAGTTGAGTACTTGCTATGATGCCAAGAAATATTTAGGCACTCTTGGTAAAAGAATTTTTCTCTTTTTGCCGAGCAAGAAAAATTCTATAAATTCTCACAATGCAGTTGGTACTCATGTGTCAAGATATAGAGACCTCCCCTGCCAAAATAGAATCTGTCAAACAGAAAACAGACTGTGTGAGAGTAATCTTCTCCTGCATGTTTCAATGCAGATTAGTGAGTTTAACCTCTCAGAGAACATTTCATCTTTGAAATAAGCATCTATCTGCTTAACTATTATGACAGAGAAGACCTCCTTCTGAAAGGGCCCTCTTTTGATGGACAGAAAGCAAAAGTGACAGGCATCAATCTTATTCTAACAGTCATTTCTGGGAAAATTAATAAGCATCAGAGTAATTGATAGCAGCTGAAAAAGCTAGTAGCACTGGAAAAAAAATTGAAAGAATGAAGGTACAAGTCGTGGCTCTAAAATATTTCTATCATCTGATAATTTTTCTAAAGCATAGTTTCCACAACTCTCAACAAGACCTAGTAAAGGTCACCAAGACCTAGTTAAAACAAGGGATAGGAAGGGTAAATGGTTAGTATTTTAAGCAAGAATTTCAGGTGAAGAGTTCACTCCTGATCCCCTGACTCTGTCAATTGTGCACAGATTCTAGCCACATAAGGTCCTGATTGAATATGGCTGGAATGGAACTTCTATCTATGTTTCTAAATAATCCCTCAGGTGACTCTGTGGTATAATAAATAGTTGCCACTATTTTTTACAATTGCACATACTGAAATAGAAAGGCCAGTCACCTACAAATGTAAATCTGAGGTGCTTTGGAAAGGAGGCACTAATGAGTTCAGTATTTTGGATTAATGAATTATTCTCTATAATTAATTGTTTCCCCTACTCCTACCTAGATGATATGTATATGCATATATAGAAACATTGCTCTCTACTGTGAAGAATAAAATTCATTAATATATAAGAAAAGCTTTGAAAGGCAAAGTCTAATTTTACTTGCCGGTGTGTTATAATAATATTCCCTTTTTCTGAAATACTACAGATAAGTAGCTGCTTTTAAAATCTAATATTTAGATAATTTTGGTGCATCGGTGTTTCATAATTAAATAATATATTCACAAAGAACCATTTGTCTTCATCAACAAGAATAATTTGTTTGTCATTTATATGAAGCTTAGTTCTGGAACTACAGCAGCCTAAATTAATTAATTAATTAATTGAAATGATTATTCATTTTTTATGCTTTAATCACATTCCAGTAGCAAAAGAATAATAGGTGCCAAGCATACAAAGATATGTTTTGGTTTTATCAGCAAAATTTTGCAGTGTTACCTGATAACTATGTGTCTAAATTTTAATGGCACAAAAGGGAGGGTGAATTTTAAGGATGTCATAATTTATAGAAATCACAATGGAAATGAAGATGTATTTGCAAAGATACATCTCTTAGAAGTTATAGGATTTTCTATCAGGATGCTTCAGTTACAAAGAACTGAAGAACTGAAGATCAATAAAAGTGACTTAATGTGAACGTTATAATCTCCCATAATGTAAGGATGTGACAAGGCTGAATTGGGGTGGGGGCTGTATCCCCATCTTTGTAATAAGATGCAACTGAACCAGAGAAAGACACCATTGTGGCCAGAGACTTAGCAAATCACATGGAACAAGGACCGAAGCCTTGCTAAAGGAGACCACAGGCATGAGAGGAACATAGGGTGAGAGCAAACATAAAAATGGATGTAGAGAGAATGAGGACACATACACAGACCAGAGAGGAGGAGGAAGGAGCAGGTGCTCTATTGGTGCTGAGCCCCAGCCGTAGATGGGTGAAGAAGAAAAGCTGCAAGGTGTTGACCTGTTGTTTGATCTGCTGGACTGGAGTGAAACATCCAGAAGCCTCAGTGACCCTGGGGACTTTAGGTTCCTTTTCCTCACATTAATAAATCCTGTTTCTGTTAACCTGGTCTTACACCTCTGGTGTGCGGGTGGATGGACCTGGTAGTGGCAAGTTTTAAAACTGGCTTCTCCCTTGTGAGTCAGTGTGAGATAATTTCCTGCCTCTGACCTGCTAACAATAACAAGATTACAGGTAGAGTTAGTCCTGAGTTAATTCAGTGATTTGAAGATATCATCAAAGAACCATGCTTATGGCAAAAAGATAGGATAAGCAAAATGATGGGACTTAGATGAATCATGAGTCATTCCTGGTAATTATAAGATGATCCCAGTACCCCCTGATCAAACCCAAACATGTGAGTGCTATGGAAGAAGTAAAGAATCCACTTGCTGGTTGTCTAGTGTTTATTTTGAAAGGCAAAGAAGAGATGAGGATGACTGTTGGAGACAAGCACATTTCAAACAGTGTGTTAGTGAATGGAACCATTAACAACTGTTCACATTTGGAAACAACAACTAATTCAGTAAAACTGGTCATAGAAAACAAGTTGTTTAATGGCACAGATCATGGAGAATTTTGGACTTAGAGCAGAAAACTATGAAATGACATTGTGGAACTTGTGTATATAGAAAGCTCATTCTGGAATGATGACTGATTTTGACAAACAGACCAATAGGAGGACATTGTAAAGTTCATGTAAAGTTTATAAAAGACTGCCCTCAAATCTGAACTCTATATTTGGAGATAAAATATCAGGTTCTAAAGATTCTTGAGAGAAAAAAATAAAGAGGAAAGAGGTTAGTCAAGACCAATCTCAACTACTACAAGTTTCCCTTATTTTATATTTTTACATTAAAAATATACAGTAAGAGGTGGATAGATTCTCCCATGTAGAACTGACAAAATACTGCTTTCATTAAGTTAAATAGTTTCAAAGATGGTAATGGATAAATGCATTTAAGTTTATGGCATAAATAAGTCACACATTTCTGAAATTTACCACATATGGAGATAATTTTTTTTTTTAATAATAGACAAATAATTTATTTATGTATAAATTTCACATCTTTGTAATCCCCGGGATTTACCCCTCCACCTTCCCTGACCATTCCCCCTCTGTCCTGTCCCCCACCCTGAGGTGTGTACTTCAATTTGGTTGTTAGCTTTTTTTGACTTTTCTTCATAGCTTTTTGTTTATCTTTCCCATGTCCCATATAATAGTGAAACCATTTGGTGTCTGTCTTTTTGACTTGTTTCTGCTAATATGATTTCTTCTAGGTGCATCCATGTTATCATAAATTCATCTAATTTGCTATTTTTAATTGACAATAATATTCCATTGTGTATATATACCACATCTTTTTCATTCATTCATCATCTATTTGGGGACATTTGGGTTGTTTCCATATCAATTTATAAATAGTGCTGCAATAAACATCCAGGCACAGGTGTCCCTTTGTACCCATATTTAAATCTCCTTTGGGTAGATTCCCAGAAAGACCTGGGAATTGTTGTTGCTTGTTTTGTTTTTTTTTTTTTTTTTGTTGTTGTTTTTTTTTTTTTTTTTTTTTTTTTTTTTTTTTTTTTTTTTTTTTTTTTTTTTTTTTTTTTTTTTTTTTTTTTTTTTTTTTTTTTTTTTTTTTTTTTTTTTTTTTTTTTTTTTTTTTTTTTTTTTTTTTTTTTTTTTTTTGATGTGTGCCATTCTCACTGGTGTAAGGTGTTATCTCATTGTGGTTTTGATTTGCATTTCCCTGATTACTAGTGACGTTGAACAATTTTTCATGTGGCTGTTGGCCATTTGTATTTCCTCTTTGGAGAAGTGTCATTTTAGTTCTTCTCCCCATTTTTTGATTGGGTTTCTTGTTTTTTGTTTATTTGTGTAATTTCCTTGTGGATCTTCATTATTAAACCCTTATCACTCTTGTGAAGGGCAAATTTTTTTTCCCATTACGATGGGCTTCTTTTAGTTTTTTTCTGTTATCTCTTTTGCTGGACAAAAGCTTTTTAGTTTGATGTAGTCCCATCTGTGTATATTTTCCCTCATTTTTTTTTTTGTCATCTGTAGATGTTTCTAGAAAGGGATTTCTGAATTATAATTCATGGATGGTTTGCCCAGGTTTTCTTCTAAGTATATTATGGTTTCAGGTCTGACATTTAAGTCTTTTATCTATTTTGAGTTGGTTTTTGTGCATGGTGTGAGGATATTGTCTTGGAGATAATTTTAAATTATTCTTCTAAAGCTATTGATTCTTTTCTGAGTATCCTGACTTTAATATCTTAAATCAGAAATATTTATTTACTCTTCCTCCTCAAATCTAGACAACCTAATAAGTGACACTTTTTTTTTTTTTTTTTGGAAAAAGTACATTCTAGGTAACAATTTGGACACCAATATTTCAAGTTTGATTTGTATTAGTGGCATTTTTTCACAGTCAACATTGAAAAAAGATTGGTCCCATTTTCATTGAGATTGGTTTGTTTTTAAAACTTTGGCAGAAATTATTTGATGAAAGAAAGAATTTATGTGTTGTTCACTGGGACACATGCGAGATGTTTAGAAGGCATTGTCTTTATGAGAACAGCCTCATGTTTGGAATTCAGCTGGCACTGGCAGGGATAAGATTGTAATCTCTGTCTTTGTTTCAATTTTCTCTATGTGAAGCAAAGTAATCTGTGCAAGTATCAGACTCCTAACTTTTAGGTCACTGGCAACAAACTTCAAACCAACTAACTTAGCAGCTGAGAGTAGACTGAAAGAATTCCCCAGCTTTAGAGTTTGATCCAACAGAAAATACACTTTGGCCTCCTAAGCTGAAATACATACCCTGTGAGAGTCAATTAGATCACAAGAGCTGTCTTTTGTAAAAATTCTGCTTTCTAAATCTCATCAAATCCTTTCCACAATCAAATAAGGCAGGCAAACAAGAACTACAGTGGGAATCTAATTATGTATCAAGACAGTTAATTGAAGCTGACTTCCTTAACCATTCTTTAATTTATAACATTGCTGTGACCGGTTTTTTTTTTTTTTTGAAGTCTTAAAAAGGAGAAACCCCTTTTCATTCATTATTTGCTGAATTTTCTAAAAATTTCAGTTATATAAACATCATAGCAACTATTGCGACTGACCCAGTAATCTAAGATAATTCAAAGTGTTTTGCAGAGAACATAGACACATTAGCTTTTCAGTTTTTTCAGACTTCCCTCCCTGCTTTCATCAACACATTTTAGGAAACAGTTTTACCAAATCTTTATTTGTGATTTCATCTAGAAGAGTTAAAGAATCAAATATTAAGCATAAACTAAAATTATACAGTTAGAGAAAATATATCTGTGTAAATTCTGGAATGAAACACTTCTATAAAGTTAATTGTAGACACCAACACAATAATTCACTTGTTATCTCATGGGTATAATTGCCATGTTACAACATTATATATTGAATTTCTCAAATTTTCTGAGAACCTAGCAAGACAAAAACAAACAAAAAAAACAAAAAACACAGCAAAACATTATGCCTTTCATGACTTTATCTTTTAAAATATTTTTATGAGAAGTTTCAGCAAAGCAGATTTTTAAAATTTTATTTAATTTTTATTCTTTAAATCACAACCTCAGTAAATGATTTTTTGGGATGTCTCCACCTCCTTCCCTCAGTTTCCCCCTCCATTCTTTCACTCCCTACTTTTTGTTGTTTGCTAGTATGTCCATTAGTCTCTTTCTTTCCTGTGATAGTGTTCTTTCATTGAGTGAAGGACTATGTTCTTGAAACCGGACAAGCCTTAACAGTAGGTTTTCAGTCTGAAGCGTACATTGGGCAGTCAGTCTGTTTTTATTTGTCGTCTTTCCATGCTTTCTCATTGGAAGCTGTCTTCTCCAACCCCATCTCTATTGTTCATGCTGCTTTACCTTATGGTTCTGGCATCAGATTTAGGGGGTCTCATCCCCTGTCATTGCTGATGATGAAGTTTCTCTGTGGATATAGGCAATTGTGATTGGCCACTATAGATGATCTCCTCTGCCTCAGTTTGCAGCTCTGCTGTGGGGCCGATGCTCCCAGTCTTTGAATATATTTTAAAGGCTTTTGTTTTCTGAACTAGAGTTCTTATTGGCAGCATCTGTTTTTGTATGTTCTACGTTAATTATTTTGTCTGGTCAAATACAGTTTAAATCTTGCCCCTACATTTAGTTTAGAATGTGTCTGTTTTACTAACAGTAATAATGCATGCACAACTTGAACCTCAAGTATAAATATCATAGCATTCATTACATAAAATGAAAACCCTCGTGTCCACACCTTACCTATTTCTTTATGCTACATTAAGGAAGTCTTTTTTTTCCCTTCCAGGATGATAAAAAGGAAACTTAGAACTCTGCATTCTAGTATATAATCGTATATTTCACCTTCACATTTCATACCAATTTCACATTTCATTTCAATTTCACATTTCATACCAATATAAATAGTTATGATTATAAATATGTGAAAACATACTTGGGATCTTCAAAATCCTTAGCTTTCTACATTTGATCTGTTTTGATTATATAATTTCTAGGATATTTCCATTTTACCAGTTTTGGCCTTTATCTTTTACAATGTTAAGTTCTCTCTTTTCTCAAATGTTTGATTCTGATTTCAGAGGAGTAAACTTTGCATAAACATAGAATGAAGATGAACATAATATTATGTTATATATTATGAACATAATATTATATTATCTATCTTCTTTCTATGCACTCCTAGGAAAACACAAGGATGAAAAGGAAAACACAACCAGGGTTTGGTATGGGATGAAGTTTGAAGCTACATTCTATTGCTTACTTTACTAGAAATTCCTTTAATTTCCTGATATTTCACCTATAAATGGACAAAATAATTCCTATATTACAATCTTATAGGCATGGAAAAAAAATTTATATGTAGTGATCTTGTAAAGGATATCAGAATACTTCTCATTTGTAAGAAGTGCTGACTCTTTATGTACACTGTTCTACATAGACAGAAAAAGTAGAAAAAGTTTTAAAACTCAAATCTATCCAGAACTGATGTTTACACAGTTGGATATTATCAAGAACAACTGTGTTAATCTTTAACCAGAATGGCAGGATTAAGGATCTGAATATTATTTATTTTTAATTACTCTGACAAAACATGAGAGAATCTGGAAAATCTAGGTTTATAAAAGACCTCTCATCCACTGCTTTAATCACCATGACCAAATGCTATTTAAATAAAGAGAACTGTTCAATTTTAGGGAAGTAGAAATTCACAGTAGACTTGAAATTGCAGAGAAGCACCATATTCAGAAAAGATGGCAGCCATCTTAGAAAATAAATTTTCAGTTCAACTTTTAAAAAAGAACAGAAAATGACATTTAGGGATCTTCTGCTTTTTATGAGTGGGAATAAAGAAAGTCAGGAAAATAAATCTATTCCTGTAATCAAATTCCTAATAATACTTGTAGCTAATGTCAATTTAAACTATGGAAAGACATTTTGCTAAACAGTAAAACCAATTAAACAGCTATACCTTTCTCTCTGACTGATTATCTCACTTCACCAAAAGAGCTTAGTATCAAAATTTCTTTTATTGAAAAGAATCAGTTATTATTACTTGTAAAAACGTGACTGAATAGCATAGACATAACACAGATGAAATAAGCTAGAAAAATTTTAAAGGATATTTACTATATAATGAAACTTACTTGGAGGTAAGAACCAACAAAATTTTTGGGGTTGGACCAAAAATGGCAGCAGGGAGAACTTGTGCCTATCCCGTTTTATGATCACAACAAATCTGCACCTTAATATAGATTCATCAAACCTAAAACCCAGGCGAATAGAGCTTCTGCAACAAAGGATAAAACTGCAGCACCCAGAAAGATCAAAGAGAGACCTTTGCCAAGGAAACTGCATCACTGTGGATAAATAGATGATAGCTAGCTAGCTAGCTAGATAACATATGCCATAATCAAGTGTAATTTATTCCAGTGATGCAAGGGTGTTTCAGTGCAAATTCATCAATGTGATCCATTACATCAAAAAAATGAAAGATAAAAATTATATCATCTTACAGATGCAGAAAAAGCATTTGATAAAATTTAACATCTCCTTTGTTTTCACAGTTACCCTCAGCACCCTCTACATGTTGCCTTTCCCCCATTTCCCTGCTGATAATGAGCATTCTTTTGTCAGAATGCAAAATTTTGTGGAAGTTATTGGGGGGGAAATCATCAGGCAGCTCTCCTGCCTGCCTCTAATTATGCATTTTTACCTCAAACTTTTTCCCTTTGCAAAACAGCAGTGAAAGCTCTTCCTGCCCACTTGAGTCTGTGTGTCTTCTCTTTCCTTTTTTTATATAATAAACTTGCCCTTTGGGTTTTAAAAAAAATGAACAAACTGGTTTTTACTCTCTGGACTTTTGTCATACCACTAATTCTTAGCATTAAGAAATATATTTCTGACATTTAACATTTAAGGTATGCAGTTATGTGAGGGCATATATGGACAACTATAAAGTTCTCTAGTTAGAATAAATATGAGTTGTTTTCTAATATTAGCAGTTGTTGAATCAGGCATGAGTAATCCTATAGTTAAAATATCATTGCCACTAAAACATCAGTCATTTAATCTGATTTTACTTGGAACCCTCTATCCCACCTGCTAATTAAAAATCATCTGATTTATGTATGGAAACACTTCACAAATGCCTGACATAATGCCCTTTCTAGTTTTCTGCAAAGGTGATCTCTAATTCTTTACATGCCTCTTTCAAAACTGCCTAACTTATTTTACATTATTATAGATTACATTTATTTTATATCATATATCTATAATATGTAATATACTCCTCTTATTTGAGATGGTATTATATTTTGTTAGAGAGAAAATCTTGTTTACTTTTGTACTTTTCTTCAACATTCCATTATTGTGAATTCCCATTGCACAAATGCAATTTTAAAAATATTTGTGGAAATTATGCAATAGGTTTGCATAATAAATATTTAGTAGAAATAAACATAATTAAAGGAACATATTTAATGTACATAAGTTTATTTAGCAAGTTCATCTCTAAGCAAGTTAAAAATTATTATCTCTTTAAACCATGCCTTCTAGATTATCTCAATTATCTTTTTTGTCAACTAATATAAATTATAGTACTTGATTTGATTTTGTTTTCCTCCACAAACAATGCAAATCCGTGAGAATAGGATCTGATATGTTGAGTCCCCTGCTTTGTCCTCCCAGGCTAACTTTGACTCTTAGCATATTAATAAATATCTGTTGTCCTAATAAATAAAGGTCACTCAGCCACTAACATGTTGCTAAGGTACACTCATTTTTCTAGTCTTAAATTTTACACATAAATTCCTATACCAAAATTTCACCACCTACCAAATTCAGTATTAAATATTTAATACTTTAGTATATCATTAAATCATAAACTCCAAAATGTTTTCTCCCTTTTTGACTTGGTCACTGCTGTATTTCCAATATTTTGCTTTCTACAATGCAACAGGTATTCTCTGCATATTTTGCAAAATAAAAGAATAAATGAAGGAAATGTTGCATATCAGTTGTTTGAAATCATTCTTTTTTTCAATTAATGTTATCTTTGAAAGAAGAAGTTTTGCAATTATCAGTTTCACATTTCATTATGATAACCATGTTATAACAATTTAAGGTAGCGATGTCACCATAAATTATACATGTGGATTAGAAATGTGTATTAAACAAGAAGATTGACACCAGGAAAACAAGCAGGAAAGTCTGTTGAGGTTGTGCTGGGCCTCACTAAGTAAAACTTTAATTTTGGATTTGACCCTGTGCCATAAAAAAAATGGCTTTCAGTGCTCAAGAATAAAAATATCTTCAAAGGGCTAGACAAGTGTGAAAGTTGATTTAATTTATGGTGAGAAACAACTGTGACAAGAGCTAGAATCATTGAAGTTCATATTATCAGAGTGATCTACACCTGGGTCATGCTACATGCAAAGTCAAACTTCAGAAGTGTTGCTTTGATTGATGTAAATTAAAAATAAATATATAAATAAGTGAATAGAAATGTGAATAAAATCAATTTACCTATATGCATATGTACGTGTTTTCTGTTATAGTGTTTTATAAAGTTTTTTTCTCACTATATAAACAGCCATGCTAATTATATGAATGATAAATTTTGGACAAAATAATTTGGGAAAAATGACTAATCTCTAGAGGAAGAGCTTTATCAGTTCAACTAAAATATTTGAGCACATTAAGATATTACAAAATTCTGCTTTACTGTCTTATTGCTTTCTATTTTATTCTTATCCTCATAACCATAAATTTATATTTCATTTTATAATATATATTTATGTAGCATTGTAAGCAAATGGTAAATCAAAATTTCTATAATGGTTTGAATAAATATCTTTTTATGTCATAGCTTTAATTATCAGTGTCACCTGCCTGTCCCTACAACAACTTTCATCATAATAGAAAAAGATACCATATTCAAACTTTTGTTTAGTCCCCTTTTAGGGCATGCAAACATCTTTCATTATTTTAAAACTTTTATGTAAACTCTAATTTTTTTTTTACTGAAGACCCAAAGAAAGAACAGTGTGACTTTCTGCTTTCTTTTACTTTCTACACTTTCATTTGTTAAGGTAGCTACTCACATTTGGAATTCCATTAAACATGTGATGTCAACTCATATTACCAACCCCTTTTTCTTTCACTTTATTCAGCTGGACTCCTTGTCAATTAGAGCTCCTAACAACTGTGAAAACAGTTTATTTCCTTGAGTAAGTTCAGGAAAGAGGTGTTAGTTTTGCTTTATTGTCCTTAGTATTATCTTTGATATACCATTACTCTCGAAATATATATATATATATATATATTTTCTTTATTATTTCCAAGTAGGCATATGCTATTTTCCTTTTTACTTTTTTTGTTTCTATGTTCATCTAGACATAATGAAAGAGATGAACTTCTAAGTAAATAAATGTGCTATAGTGAGAAGAACATTGATTTTACAATGGAATTATCATGCTTCTCTTAGATCGTCTAAGAGATATTTACCATTTTTCATAGAAACTTAAGGGTTTATATTTTATTTGAGAATTGAAGGAAGAAAGTACATTGCTATTTTATGTAAGATAACATAAATATGAAACTGAAATATCTAGTAAGGCATTTACAGTGCATTTAATTTTTTTTTCTAACACATTGACAGGGAATGGCATGATTAGATAGGATGATAATTGGTTACAAAATATAGAAAATAAAAAAATTCCTTTTTCTTTCCTTGGCTTTCTATGATAAAATGAAATGATTTTCTGACTATAATGGAATTAATCAGGTCAATTTTCTTACCCAGGCTAGCTAGTGGTAATCATTTGAGAAAGGGTACTTGATACACACACACACACACACACACACACACACACACAGACACTACCTGATGATTTCTATAAACATATAAAGCCCTGATTAAGAGAAAATGAATCATGAGAACTACTTAGAGAATTAATTGTTGAAGATACTGTTCTCTGCATAGCCTGCATTGATACACCAGTAGGAATGAAACAAATTTCATTTGCTGTCACTGCATAAACACTGTGACTCCACAGGATTCCATCACTCTTAGGCTTTTTGACACCATTGTTTTCCTCTTTAACAAAAACTTAATAAAGGATAAGCTCAACGTATCACACTACAACTATCAGAAAAGGGGCAGGTAATCAGATGGAAGATAACAAATTTAAGTGTAACCAAATAACCTATCCAAATAATTGTGTGAAATCAAATTGAGTGACTTGGCTACCCTTTCTTTGCTAATTTGTTCAGAAATTTCATTGTCCTCTTTCTAAATTTCCTTTCCGCACATTAGGTTTTTAAGATCTATAATCCGAAGTTCTGAAACACATGGGCAAGACACTTCACCATTGCCACAATCTCAGTGCCTCTCAGCAAGTGCTTACCATGCTTAGATTTTCAATTATACCCAAAACTGAAAATTGCTCTATGTAACAAGTAATTAGCATTATGTTTACAGATTCTATATTGGTAATACAGTCTAAGTTTCTTAGATGTATGGCTAAAAACAACTGTAAATATGGAACTGAGGAAACCATACTGACACAATCCCCTTTTATTTTGCCTTTTACTTGGACAGATGACTATCCACTATTCTCCAAACAGACAGTTCAGTCTATTTAGCATATCCTCTATCTCTGGGGAAAATGTTTATGCATTTGCCTCAGTGTTATCCTTTTCCTTAATGATGAAAAATTTGGTCTTGTTGTCTTTGAAAATAATAGCCTCCTCTCTTGCTAGAGACTTAGTGAGCAGAAGGGCCAATAAACTCCTGGTGTCTGGTTATTATCTCTTAACATCTGGATTGAGGTATCTATTTGTGCTTCAGAGTCTCTGTTACAAAGTAGAATCCTGCTATTAACAAACACCACCGCACCAAGCATATTTGTGAATTTAGCAAAAGGCATATTCTCTCTTCGATTTCCCAGTATATAGACTATTTCTTTTAGTTAGCCTGTATACCACCATACTCTTAGCAGCCAAGTCAGTACCTGGAATTCTTTATGATTGTCACTTTCTATGAACAGCAATAAAAGATGGAGAAATCAAGATTTTCTCTATTTATATCCAGTCCCTTATTTTGTACATGGCTTGTTTGTGGATCAGTTCAATGCAAGATGGAAGAAATATACACATTTGATTCCACATATAAGTCACATTTTCTACTTCAGGTTTCCCTTGCTAACATCAATATATTAATTTTTATATCACTCATCTCTCAATTTCACTATTAATTTAAAATCTAAATGATAGAAATACCAAGTTTCTCCAAACAATTCCATACTCTTTTTGTGAGACTACAATTGTCTTTCTCTTCCATCCCATTTCTGTCCTCTATGATGCCTATTTTATTAAATTTCTAAGCAGAGTAGTTGAAAACTCTTCTTTTTTCTTATCTCAAACCATGACATTAGTCTCATTTCTCATTATAAACATTTTATCAATTATGTGTTTAAACAAAGAAAATCACTTCACTAAACAAAAATTTTAATCCATCTGTGGTTTTCTCTTTCCACTATTCATCAGTTTACTTTAGTTATATTTATTTGTTCATCATATAATCTGTAAGTGTTGACACCCCATTCACTGAGACCTATGAAACGTTAAGTAGTTTTTCTGACTTAGCAAATATTATCTGAGCTCTGTATGTCTTCAATATATCATTCTCTCTCTAAGAGATTTGTATTCATTCTGGAAGAAACACAAATTAGTACATCAAAATACAGAGAAAAAATACTTCCCTATGATTTCTTATTTCTCCCTCATATTATTCATTAGGAAAGAAATAGTCCTAGGTAAGTGTCTCCCAATGCCTTTCCTTCTCATTATTTCTTTTACGTGGAGTGAGAACTTTTTTTTCAGTTTTCAAATTGGGAAGAGTTCTTGATTGGACATATCTGAGCCTATCTAGGATTCTCTGTTAGAACCCCATATCCACAGACCACATTTGTTCTTCTCCATTCTGCTTCCTTGATATAATCTCACTAAGTCAGTCTACCCTAGTATAGAATGTCACCATTACCTAGAAGCCTGACCACTAAATATGTGTATTAGTTTTTGTCAGGAGAGAGAAAAGTGGAGAAAGTCCAATTAAGCTTGAAACTCATTTTTACAATCCAACTTTATCTCATTTTTACAATCCACCTTCCCATCTACTGCATCTATTGGCATAAAATCTAAATGGGAAAATTATTGGTAAGTAATATGAATATCCCAAACTACAACACTCTTTTATGTGGAATATTGATAAGTGGGGTTGTTGGACAAAGGTGACAGGATTCTCTGATTAGAGAAAGAGTTGAAAATTAATACTTATGTTTTGTTTGAAATCCTAATGTGAGGATATTTAAAAAATAAAACTTTGGGATGAACTTAGGTAAAATTATGAGACTGAGACTGTGGCCTGCATCACAAGTGCCTCATAAAAGAAATATCAATAAGCTGACTCTTACCCTTCTTAATGAGGACACAGCAAGAAGGTAATATAGATGCCAGGATGGGAGTAATCACAGAACTCAGCCAAGTTGACGTGTTGATCATGGTCTTCTAGCTCTATGTTGACTGTATGAACCATCTAGTGTACAGTATTGTATTATGGTAGCCCTAGTTGATCTAGACAATTATTTATGATAACTTCGTTGACCGTTCCTTTCCTGGTGGCCTCCTACAGCTGACCTTCCTTCCTACCACTCCACTCAGGATATTTGATGTGGTGACTGAAGCCACTTAGTTGAACTAATCAATGTTACTGTATTTCATGTGCACAGAACGTACAGACATTATTAATAAGCTTTTTGCTTTTTTCCCTAAAAGTGAAATGAATTTTTATATAAACAGAATTTTCTAGTTGCACAGTAGGGCTCAAAGAACTTCAAGATTTTGAGCAATCTCTGTCTAACAAAGAACAATTGGATTTTTGCCTGTGTATCTCAGAAACCTATAGATGTGTTCCAGAAGTGTACAAATGTATTGTAATAGGAATATAAAGGAATATATGTAGTGGTAATATGAAGAACCAGAAGGAATACAGGGAGAGTGGCAAGAGTTATGAAAGATGTAGTCAAATAAGTGACTACTTCAGTGATTCAATGAAGAGAAAGGTGAAATGCATCAAGAAAAGTGGGCATAGAGAAATAAGATCTTTGTGATATAGGAACAATAGAATTTCTTTAACAGTGAACTAGATAGCAGCCATCTTCATTAAAAAATAATTCAATACTTTTCTTTCTATAAGGGGCAACTTATAATTGTCCCTGAAATGATGAATGCAGATCATTCAGATCATATAAATATCAGCAATATCAGAATAAACAAACAGGACTATGAAGACCTCTGTTTTTGTCTGAGTATGCTTTGACCAGAGGACACTAGAAGTTTCTAAAGCAGTACTCACGTTTCTACAGTTTAAGGTCCCTGTGTTACATGTATTTCTTTAATATATTCTGTTTTCTATACTCTATATATTAGAGTTGAGAAAAATCTCTCCTCCTAAATCATTTATTTCTCCCTATTTATAATATATTATTTATATCTAAAAGTAAGAATATTAAGCTTTAGTAAAGGTTTGTGAAGAGTAGTAACAAGGTAAAAAACACAAAACAGAAGTCAAGATACTTCAGTTAAATTCTTGTTTTGATCATTTGGTGACAAATCATACATCAGTGATAATAGTTTGCCATATTAGTATCAGAGTAAAATCCTTAAGGCATTATCACAATATAGGAAAATTGGAGTACAGTACTTGTGGCTTATGCAACAGTACAGTAAATCCCAGTGCCTGAATGATCTCACCCATTCCAAAGGAGATTCTTATGGATTTATTTGTTTATTGGAGTAGCATTGCATTGTAGCATTAAAAAGTAAATAAAATAAATCTCTTACTTGGATACTTCTCATGTTTTCATCCACCCCCTCTAAAAATTTTTCAATTATTGTTTTGTGAATGACCATGTAATGTCAAGCACTGTGTTCACTCATTATGTGCAGGATCACATATAATGCTTATATGATTATTTCTAATTTCCCTATATGTCCCCAGGATTTAGCCTGGAGCTAAGCATATGACAGATGTTCAACAAATGTTTCTTGAACTGAACTCAAATATTACTGGTTTTAGATTCCTCGTTTGTAAAATGAAAATACTGAAATACTCAATTTCCAAGATCTTTTCAAACTCTGGAAGTTGTAAAACTAAGCCTAGAGCAGAGTCAATTAGTCTTATTCTCATATAAGGGGTAAAATTCAACCAATATAAGAAAAAGAGTCTAACAAACAAAATATTTAATAGGAGTGCCAGCTGATTTCCAATTTCATCAAGAGATAATGTAGGACAGATATAAGGCAGTATGTTCACCAACTAAAAAAAGAAAAAAAAATGTAACTTTCTTTTTAAAAAAGAGTATAGATAGCATTTATTACTACTTGTATGCATAGATCACAAATGTCAGGCATAATGCATTTATATTGATTCTGAATCAAAAATTCTCAGTAAGTATCAATTCTATAACTTCATAGATTATTAAAGAAGAATTGTCCCTCCACATTATATGCAATCTAGGTAGGAAGATAAGGCATAAATCCATGAAATGTTATATATATTATATGGATGCTGGGGGGGAAAGGTACAAGACTTCATAGGCATAGGAAACAAATCCAAACTCTGTGGCAAAAATTGAGGAACTGAGTAAGAGGTGTGCTTGCAACTCATTTGGCAGTAAGCTGAGATGCCAGGGTACAATCTGGAGTGGAAGCCTTTGAGTTTGTAAATATTATAAAATCAATTCAACTTTTCTTGAAAATTTTGTAGATTTTATAGACCAGTGCTAAGTCACCATTTGGGTTTTTCTAAAAACCTAAAAAGTTGTATATTTCCTAAAATAGTTTGTGATTTTTTTTTTACTACCCTAAAATCAAAAGATAAAAATGGCACAAAAACCTACAGGTCAGTTCCTCTGATGAATATTGGCATGAAAATCTTCAACAAAATACTAGCAAACTGAATTCAGCAATATAATACAAGGATTATACATCATGTTCAAATAGGTTGCTTAATTAGGTAAACTTGCCAATGTAGTACATTACATCAGCAAAGGAAAGATAAATATATTTTCTTTAAATATTTCAAGTTTTTAAGCATGGTATTCCTATTGCATCCAGCAGCATACTGCGCTTCATGTGAAACTTTCAAATACTGTATCTGAAATCAGAACACATATTTTCTTGTTTTATTCAGCACATTAAAGTGAAAGAAGTTGTGGTTTAAATTAACAAATGTATAATATAACACAGAAATCTTCTGTTCTCTTTACCAATAATTTTGTGATGTGGTTAGAAAAAAAAATTAATGTGAACTTTACATATATCTTCTATAAAAATGCCTAACAACTGTTTTCTGCATCAAATATATTTTTAGGTCTTTGTGGTCAACCTAGAAAAATTGAGGAAATTTTTTTGCAATATTTTAACTATACTCTTTGCATAATTTTAACTATTTCAGTTTTATTGTGTATATGCATATTGTGTTCATTTTATTATTTGGAAAATAACCTGTGTGGTAGCTTTTTTGTCTATGTAATTGCTTAAATATCTACAAATATTTATTCTTGTTGAGAGTCCCATGTAGGAAGGAAGAAGAATAAGATGGAAGAGACTGATAATGATCAGAGAGCAGTCAACTCACAGACCAGGGACCATAGAGCATGACCTGAGTTGGTCTGATTTAATTCAATTATGAACATCCTTAGATAGTTTGGCAAGGAAATAATTACAGTAATCTCGCAAGGAAGGTGAAACTTTATTCCAAAGTGTACGTGATAAGAAGCAGGGATACAAGTAATAACATAGGAATCTACCTATGGGGGAAAATCATCATCATTTGTTAGTCATAGGTCTCCAGAGACATTCCAAAGAGGTTAGGAGACTATGTCACAGGTGAGAAACTGGGTCTCAGCCACTCTCCAGTGTGCCAGAGGGGGTGAGACAAGATGAAAATTGTTCTTTTTATCTCATAGCTCATCTCTCATCCCATTCCCACATCTCTCATGTTTTCTACTTGCCTTCTGAAAAAAAAAAATGTTCTTTTTCTAAATGGTCATTATTCCAGCTTAAAATGTGAGGTTTCTCAGGTATACATAGGAGTAGGTATGCTATTTTAGCCAATCACATGTACATGAAAGCAATCAGGTAGAAAAATATATGAGAAGATAATGGATAGCGCATATGCATCTCTTAGATTATTGCTTTCTCCTCTGTTCTTTATAGAGAGAAACATGAAGACTAGATAGCAATGTTCAGAAGTACTTGGGGCTCAAAGATTTTGAAGTTATGTTTTTGAATTTTCCTGCTGTTAGAGCTCATGTCTTATATTCTCACAATCCCCTGGAAGACTGAAATACTGTAGTCCCCTTCCATTTATCCATAGGTGAATATATTCTAAGATACCCAGCAAAATGCCTGAAGCCTGAGATAGTTCCATAAAAAGGTTATTTGTATATTTATATGCTATGTTTTCTCTTACACATGAACACCTAAGATACAGTTTATTTCATAATCTAGAAACAATAAGAATACAACAATAATAAGCAATGAAAGTAATTATAGCAATATACTATAATAAAAGCTACATGAATATATTCTCTCTTCTTCCAAAAATGTCTTATAAAAAGTGGTATTTTCAGGAGATCAAACTTGGATAACTGAAATTGTGAAAAACAACACTGCAAATAAAGAGGGACTGCTCTGAAGGGTATGTTGTGATTTAATTAAGTTCCACAAGCACTTATCTCCTAACAATCTGTGATATGTCTAGAATTTCCATTGACTTTGTTATTTCAGTCAGAAGATACATTCTTCTACTTTAAAAAATCTAGAAATATCATTGCTTATATGATGAATGTAAAGAAACCACAATCAGGACATTGTCAAATTAGCATTTGTTAAGTAGAGCCCCCTGGTGTGAGATTGGCAGCCATGGTTCAACAAAGATCACAAGAGAATTAAAATAGATTTATTACTCGCAAGTCTAAGAGAATGTATGTGCATGTTTCCAGAAGTCACACAGGGGAAAACAAGCAGAGAAACAGGAGACATGGGTGCATGCCTTATTTTTTGAGGTTCAGGCTATATTGGTCAATTCAAAACAGAATGAAAATATATAAAATCTATAAGTTAAAATAACAAAACAGAAAGAATGGGATTGATGAACTCCACAAGGTTCTTATTTAAGAGGTGCAATGGGAGTGACCTAGGTAGGGGGAGATATTGTTAATGACAAGAGAAGGCATATATCAGGAGCTTAAATTTGTATGTTACTCTGCAGGCTCTATCTAGGCCATGCATTTGCAATAGGGATCTAATGATAGCTTAGGGCACCCACAGGCAACTTGGCAAATAAAGTGAATGTTGAAGCAGCAATACATGTTTAGCTTAGCTGAAATCAGAACTGTATGTGTGTGTTTCCATGTGTGTATATGTGTGTGTGTATATATATATATATATATATATATATATAGTTTCATGCAAAGAAATTTTGTCAGTAAAACTCTGTAGAAAGTGCATCTAGTTAAGAAGAAATAAACCCTTCAATAGTTTAAAAAATATTTTTATTAAACCTATACAACCACCTAATTTGTATAGCGTAACCTTGTAACTTTATCTGACCAGGTAGCTACATTTAAAGAAATCACATCTTATAAAAATAAAACTATTATTGAAATCCAATTATTCACCTAAATTTCTCCAGACTATACTGTTGATAAAAGTACATTCATAATATACAGATAAACTATAAAACCTTTCCTTTTCCATCTCAATTGTCTCAGTTTGTATCAGTTCCTCATAATATTCCCCCTTTCTTAAATCCCTAGGACTTGTCTTGTAAATATTTCTACCACTTGACCATTTTGTTTTGCCTCTACACTCCTTTGTTTTCTTCTGATTATTTTTTAACTCTCTACCCATTCAGTGTTGAAATACTTAGACTTCCTCTTCATTGACTGGCATCTCCACGTCCTCATATTCTCCCAAAATACCAGGATTCAGAAGAAAAGAAAATGTCTATTTCACAGGACTGATTTACTTTGGTTTGAGAATAATGGAACTAGAGTCTAAATACAAGAATTTTTTTGAACAAAACTAATTTATGCATGCAATATTATATATGTATGATAAATACAACCAAAAGATCATCCATATTCTTATTTTTAATTTAGTAAATGCGTTAGGAGCCTATCTCTATAATTTTAAATATCTGTATTGCTAGTTTTGATTTTTGCTATTTAACTATATGACTTCCAAAATGTTGTTATCCCTAATTTTTCCCCTAATTTTTAGCAGACCATCATCCATTAATAGCCAAATCATTGTATTTTTCATTTTAAAGCTGAGGCATTATGGATGGAAAGGTTGGTTTAGATACTTTTAATTTGAAACATTCAAGTTTTTTTTTCATTCCTGTAACAATGTAAAAGATCACTAATTATCAGTGACAAATCTGTTTTTATGTTTTCTTAAATTTATTTAGCCATTTACCAAGATTAAGCATATTCTCTTAATTTACATTTATTTGACTACTAGCTATTACATTCTTTCACTATTAGATTTTAAAAATGGTCCCCACAAAACCTCAATTATTTGCTCTTTAATCTTGGGTCTCATCTTTCTAAATGATTCCCTAGGAATTTGATTAATATTAAGTGATTCTACCCTGTTCTCTATGTTGATGTTAATAGGTTGGTTGGATTTCATATTGTTTGTGAGTTAAACAAAGAAAAAGTAATGATTAAATCTAGTCAAATGTGATTATTTGACTCTGAGATCACAAACTTACCCAAGTTCAGATTAAAAGCCCATGAAAGTTTTTACTGTCAAAACAGAATTTGGAGGGTCATTTTGCATTTCTCAACTTGTTATAGTGAAACTACTTTCAGGGGAAATGCAAAGAAAACCCTTGTGCAGATACAGCTGTTATGGGAAATAATAAACAATTAGCAGATGAAAGTGTTGCCATGATGAGCTATTTCTAAGAAAAGACTTTGTCCTTAAGCATGGCATTCATGCAATCATTATCACATTGAAAGGTATTTACGGTAAGGAAATTAAGTCTAGAGCTCTTATAAAAGATTTCCTCAGCACAGCACCCATTTTAAAACATAAAAATTCTCATTGCGTAACTTTATTTTTTTTTTTTTTTTTTTTTTTTTTTTTGGTGGTAGATGATTTTGAAATCTCTTGCCTTCATCTCACTCATCTCACAATTGATTTACAATTGTGTTCTGAACGCTCTCATCTGGTTTGGTTGTTATTCATTGCCCTAATCTGCACCCTAAAAACAAATCTAAATTTGCCCTCCATTTCTGATCTGTACCTCTCCCAGACTAGTTATTTTCTATTCAGTGTTTTTTATTTTGTTTCAAAGTCTCTTCATTTCTCCAATATTTAATTTTTTTTCTAGGTTCTTGAAAATATTATTGTGTTTGATTCCTGTTTCTTTTCCCTCTAGCATTTCTTACCATCCTATTGGTGTGTATCCTAATATTTACTGTCTTTAGTCATTAAACCATTTTAAAAAAGGAAGAAAGAAGGAGAGGAAAGAGGAAGAATGATTAGATTTATAAAATTGAATATTTTAACTTGCCACTTATAAATTGTTTCTAGTAGTTTTATTGTTTGTTTTTTTACTGGAATCTTTAGGGGGTTCTATGCATAGTATCATCATCTGTAAGTAATGCTAGTTTTTTAATTAATTTTATGTCTTTCTCTGGACTCATTGCTAGTGGACATACTAGTCTTCTATGAGATCTTAGAGGAAAAGCTTTCATTTCTTGAGGTGATATATGATGTTGGTTTTGGTTATACTAGTTTTATTCCTTCTATATCAATTTTCAATGTTATTTTTAATTTAAATGGGTGTTGAGTCTTGCTAAATGTTTCCTCTACATCTATTCTTATGAATACATGATATCTGTTTCCTTTTGTTTATGAAGTGAATTATATTACCTCAGTTTTTTGAAATACCTATCCACATTTCACTTAAATGTGGAATATACAGAAACAAAAACAAATGGAACAATGGACTTCTATTTCATATCTAATATTGATCAGGTTTTCTATTGCCAGTGCTAGAGTGATTCTGACAATGACAGATCAAAGCTATTAGCCTGTCTAGATCAGTTGAACTGGGAAATTTCTCATCATAATCCTTACAACAGCTGTCATTAAATTCCTGCTGCCAAATGAAAGGCGGGAACAGCTGGAAATAAAGAAAAGCAGTTAGGAAAACAACTGGGTTTTGATCAAAAATGTTTCCTCACTTTTATGTACTGCCCTTTGACAGGAGAACCACTGTGTATACAATGTCTTTAGACCATCAGTTGTCGACACTTTCTTCTCAATTTTGTTCTCTTGAGATTGAATTCATATTTAATGAGAAAGGAGACTGAATTGAATTTAAGTACAATACCATCCAGTTACATGGATAAAAAAAAAAAAAACACAAAAAAAAACTCTTCTGTACCTCACCTCTCAACAACAAAATAACATCTGGCAATAGTTTGAGACAGCACAGTGGGGTTAATGAAGAATGTATTCTGGTTGAAAGGGGAATTTTGGTTTATCCTAGGTTCAACTATCATCTTAGAGAAAGGAAAAAACTGTTGTCTTAGTTATTTTCTTTCAAATTCAGGTAATGCCAGGCACATGGTAAGATTATTGGTAGAATAAAATGACACAAACAAATCACTTAATTTAATATTCCACGTATTGCAAACATTTAACAAGAATTGCCTCAAGAATCATCTCAAGAATTTCCTTCATTTAAAATTTAAGAGTAGGAACAGATTAATTTTATTAGATACATTGTATTAGATACATTGTTGTTCTGACTTCATTATGTATTTATTTTGCAACAGAAAGAGAATGTTTAAGAAGAGAATTGTTATTTTTTTTAAGATTGAGAGAAGTGCTCATCAAATATTTTTCTACAATAATTAATTCATTTTTAATTCATTCAGTTCACTTAATGTAAAAGTTTCTCATCCTATTTGGGAAACATCATCTTTGACAAGTAGTAGTTTACATAAAGTAAATAGTTTACATTTACACTAATACAGTGATTCCTATCCCAAAAGATTCAGTCAACTCAAGAACCGGTAATGAAAGAAACTGATTATAAATGACTTCTAAATGAACTACCTTGAGCAAAGTAAGTTTTCTTTTTTCATTCAATAAGGGAATGTAGTAATCTCATAGAATTGTAATAATTTTTAATCTAGTATGCATAATAATCAAGTTCAATTATAGTTTCCCAAAGTGAATTGCCAAGAAAATATCATGTAGTAATTTTATAACATCAAAATGGATTTTTGTATGTGTCTAAAACTAGGTTTCAATGAGTAGAAGATGCTATTTCTTTATAGATAGTTTAAAAAATATTGCAAACATTCTGTAAAATAATCATTTCTATAAGTTTAGATTGGTTTTAGGTTAATGTAATCTAATTTATTTTTAAAGCAATCATATTAAACTGTATATATTAAGTTATATATATATTAAACTACATATATATTAAACTACCTATATTTATACTATATATATATATATATATATATATATATATATATATATATATATATATATATATATAGCCAAATTAGCTTACTTCGAATTAGCAACTCATTTTTGGGTAATTAAAAAAAATCATACAAATGGGAATGGGAATTATTAAGTCATGATTTGTCAAAAATGATTTTAGTTTATTTAACACTAATTATTGATGTTTAAGGTTAACCATGTTAAGTCGTTCACCAGTGTCATCAATTTTCTTAATGACTAGCACACTATTACTTTCATAAGTTTTAAATTCAGCTGTATCATTTTCAGTTATAAAATATCTCCCTTTTCCAATTTGTAACTTCTATTTCTTACTGAAACAGCCAATTTTTTCATTTGGTTTCTGCATGCCCATAATTACTTGTTGAAGCATCTTTTTTTTTTGATGGTGCTTGAAACTTTTTTGTCAGGAAATTCTAACTTCATTGTTATTTAGCGTCTGTTGATTGATTGATTTGGGGATAAAGAACAATTAATTCATCCGAATTGCCTTTGATTTCCAAGTTAGGAATCAGGGGATGCTGGGTTTCTGTTGGATGAGGGATAACAAGCTACTCTACCACTATGATTTCTGCTAGTTCTGGATCTCTAGTCATTCTACCGTTCTTACCACATCTTTTAAAATTCTCCTTTGGTTGCCTCTGGTGTTAGTCCTTGATTATAGTTGTACTTGACATTAAAGAATTAATTAATTTCAAAAATGTCCATAAATCTTTTTCTGAACTGGGAATCTTGCACTTGCTTTTTAAAGGAATAAGTATTCATGTGTTCATAAGTTAAAGGCACATTGACAAGAAAACCTGAAAGACAAAAATAACTTTTACTGGTAGTCATTTTTATTCATAAAGTGTGACAGAACACTAATCAAGTTTTCATGATGTTTTAAGTGAATGAATATAAAAATGTACTGATACGACTCATTGAGAGTATTTGAAATGCTGAGAGTCTCTTAAAATTTCTACTTTTCTGCTACTGGTAAAAATTAAAGTACAAAAAGAATAATGAATAAAATATAGGAAACTGCAATTCCAGAGTCTATTTAACATTATTATTACACAATTATTATATATTTCACATCATAGTTGCAGTGAATGCCATATCTTTCAACTTGGGGAAAAGGGAGTCCATCATTAATCTGTTGAGCAATGCCATGTTTAATTCTTTTCATTGTTCGATTTGAATTATATGTTTGTATTAGAAAAATGATTCATAATCTCTAAATGCCTTCTAAATTTACAACCTAAAAACCTAAGCATATTTGTTGTCAAACACTAATTATCTTTTAGGAGGGAAAATAAAAGGTGCTTTCTTTCCAGTGTCTTTATTGTTGCCCTAAGAATAGCCTTCTTTTTCATATGAAATGTTTCAAATGAAAACATAAAGTGAACTGCTACAGTCATAATGTTATGGTGACGACTGTTGTAGGATTATTCAAAAAACCTACTTGTAAATTGAATATTAACCTGTTGGAAAAAGAATCAGATTGTGAATCATTTCTCAATTTGCTTTGATAGATTCACCTAATATTTCAACATTTCTGTAGATTAGAACTTTAAAATGAACCTTTCCTAATTTATTAAATAAAAAATATATTCACGTCTTTAGAAAGCTAAGGTCACATTAATCATAGCCATTTCAACCTGTGGAAAGAGAAAATGAGCAGTTGTCAAGAATAAGAATTTCCCTGTAAAGTAAGCAAGGTAGACGTTGCACACACTACTCTTGTGTCAGTGCCAAAAGCTTAGTCACATACTCACAACTGCTATGGGGACTTACTGAGCTTGTCTTTGGGTGGGCAACCACAACAGAAACAAAATTCTTTTATTTTAGAAATAAATATAAAAGGTATTGGTAGACATCTGCTGGCAGAGAATCCCATTGTCTAGTATGTCTGGAGTTTGCATGAATCAAAAGCTCATGTTCTGAACATAGCATTGTAGAACTATTCTCATTTTCAGTTATTCTAGCAAGAAACTTATGTTTTTGGCACATTTACCAACATACTTTCTTCTTTGCCCCTCTTCAATAACAGTATTTACAAAGAAATGTTACTTGCTTTTAGTACATCTTTATTTTTGGAATACTGGACTTCCCTTCAAGTATAGGGATTTTAAGTAAGTTATCGTAGACCTAAATTTTAGGTAGCAAGCACATAATTATATATTACTTTTGAAAAATATATTAATTTGATGGTGCAACCAGCCTATCTAGGCCAGTACCTCTGCTGTAACAACCCTGGTTAAATATCATGTAAATAATGCCTTAATAAGCTAGAGCACACTGCATTCATGAGGTAGTCCACTAATTATAACTGGAATGTTCATCCTCAATTAAGTGAACATCTTTTTCCCAATAATATTTAAACAGAAATATCAGTTTCTGCATTCTAGAGTTGCGCTATCCTATATGACTGCCTTTAGACTCATGTAGCTTTATAAATTTAAATTGCAATTACTTAAAATTAAGTCAGAAATTTGGTTTATCACTCACAATACTGAGCACATTTCAAATGCTCAACCACTAGATGTGGATAGTGACTTTGAAATTAGACACTCTGAAAAACTTTTTCATTACTTCCCAAAGTTTTAATGGACAGTAAAGTATCTAGAGAAATACATGAAATACATTTATCATTACTTGTCCTTATAATATCATAGTGCCTTCTCTTTTTGAGAAAGTTCAGTTTAAAGTTCACATTAATTCTAGTTATAAATATCTATCAGACTCATACTATGTCTCATGTTTTATTTTCAGAATTTAGGATAGACCGCGGACAAAGATTCTGGTCCCCAGAGAACTTTCATTTTTAGCAAGACTAATAACCAAAAGCAACCGAGTAGACAATTATGATTGCTGTTTAACAATCACAATAAAATAACTGAAACATGAAGTTTATAAACATTAAAAATCCTGTGGAGAGAAAATATGCAGGATAAGGGATGCAGGAACAGGGGTGGTTTGCAGTTTTAAAAACAATGACAAGAGGCAAGGGATTAGCCTGGTGCTGTCAGGGCGTGTGTATTCCAGGGGGAAAGAACAGCTAGGACAGCGACCAGTAAAGCAGCCCATGTGACAAAGAGTGAAGTAGGTAAGGAAAAGTGTAGCAGGAGCAAGGAGGATAGTGAGCTGTGGGGAGAGTTGTTCACAAGTGTATAGATTCCAGTAGTACTTTGTGGAAGAACTGCAGACTTTTGAAAAGAGAAGTTTCTGCAGCTCCACTCTGCTGCAATGTAATCCTCTGCTCTACAGCAGGGAATGTAAAGGCATAGAGCTATAGTTATTGTTTTTCATGGTTTATAGAATTATTTCCTGGCCCCTTATGGTCCCAAATTTCCATTGTATTCTCTTCTTGGCATGACCCAGTTTACCAGTGTCCCTCTTAAAATGTGGCTCCAAGAATAGAACACAATGCTTCTGTTGATGAGACAAGAGAAGTACATAAAACAATTAGTTATCAGTATAAACACAATTTTTCTAATGCTACATTTTAAGATTTTGTTAGATGTTCTTAGTCAGTCATATCTTTTGAAAGATTTGATCAGATTAAATGCCATGATGATTTTATCAGATTTGTTATCAGAAGTGTCTTAACTATATCGTTTATATTTTAAAATTAAATGGAAATCTTATGTTTATCCTTCTAAATTTTACTCTATTATTTAAAATAAATATTTCACATTTTCCATTTCATGCTTTACTTAAATTTTAAATGCAAGAAATATTAGTTATAAGCTTTTTACCAAATTATTGATACACTTTTAATAACACTGGGACAAGGTTAGAGCACTGTGTATTCCTACTGCCTGAAATTCCTATTAAACTGAAAAGATGATAATTTACTATTCAGCATGCTACCCATCTCCTCAGTGTGTGCCCAGACCTCAGACAAACCAGGGAATGCTCCCATCACATCACCATGCCAGGCAACCCAGGAGAAGTGAGCACAGATACAGGTCCCTCTTCCGCACCACGCCATTGGACAACCACTCCAAACTGGCTGGTGGCAACTTCCAGCCTGACCTGTCCTCCAGCCCTGAAACACCAACACCCTACCTTAAAGCTGAATCTTCAGATACTGTAGCATAGGCCCAGATAAGAGCACCTGAAGGAGAAGTCTAAGGGAACTATACCTCTATTCCTGCCCACCAACCACTGCAGCCCATGATAATCAAAACCACAATTAGATATCATCTTACACCAGTAGAATGGGCCATAAAAAGGGGGGGGGGCAACAACAAGTGCTGACAGACGTGGAGGGAAGAGGACACTCTTACACTGCTCGTGGGAATGCAGGCTGGTTCGGCCACTATGGAAAACTATGTGGAGGACCCTTAAACTACTGAAAATGGAACCATCTTTTGATCCAGCAATACCACTTTTGGGGTTCTACACAAAGTTTACAAAAACTCTAATTCAAAAGAACAACTGTACTTGGGTGTTCATTGCAGCATTATTTACAATGGCCAGCATTATTTACAATATGGAAGCAACCCAAATGCCCCCAAATAGACAAATGGGTCAGAAAGCTGTTGCATATGTACACAATGGAATATTGCTCATCATTCAAAAAAAGAAAAAAATGTCATCCATGGCAACATGGATGGACAGAAGGAATTTTGCTAACAGAAATAATCCAGAAAGAAAAAGAGAAATAAGAAAAGTTTAAACAAGAAAAGTTTAAAACCAACTGTCAGCAGAACTGATCATAGAACAAGATAGGGGGGAACAAGATATCATAGAACAAGATAGGGGGGAATCAGAGGTGGGATGGACACAAAAGATTAAGTTGATGGTTCTCAGGTGATAAGGTGGTGGAGAATTCCGGTGTAGACAATGATGTAAAAAAACATATATGTACACATATATGCACATATATATGTGCCATCAATTAAAAAAATAAAATAAAATGATAATTTAGGTGAAATAATATAAATACTCCTAAATGAATAATGAAGCTTTAATAGTCTCATTAAATATAATTTTAGGTTTTAAAAATTATATAGTGAAAATGTATGGACAATTTTTTAAAAATTCTTTACCCATTATTATCCAGTTTTCCATCAATAGTCGTACCTGGTGATATTTCTTATCATTCTCTCCTTTCTCTGTTTTGTTGGTATTGTTTTTTGTTTTCACTCAGGGTTCCCATCTGTGCCTCTCATGCATGTCATACATAATCTATCTTCAGGACCTCTGCATATCCTGTTCCCTTCTAACCATAATGCTTTCACCCAGATCCTATATTTATTTGACTGGCTAACCCCCAAACTCACATAATAATTTCCTGACCACTTTTTCACTGCTTATGTATTAACCACATCTTTACCCATTCATCTGTTCTTGGGCATATAGTTTTTTCTATGACGCGACTATTGGAAGTAAGGCTGCCATGAACATAGGAGTGCATATATCCTTAAAATTAGTATTTTTGTATTCTTTGAACAGATTCCTAGGAGTTGAACAGCTTTCTCACATGGCAGATTTATTTTTAAGGTTTTAAGATATCTCCTTAGTATTTTCATAGGAACTAAACCACTCTACATTCACATCAACAATGTCTGAAGACTCCTTTTTCTCCACATCCTCACCAATGGTAAGCAGAGAATCTACATTTGAAAATAAACATGTCAACTGTTATGCGAGAATATTTCAGTAGAATTTCAGACAAGTTTTTAGATAAATACCAGTTCCCTTGGCTCCTGAAGTTAACTCATTACTTCCAAGAAAAGATATCAGTCCAGTTATGAATTCTGAATACTAGATAAAGATGATTTACAAAGAAACAGGTGATATGATACAAATTAATACTTCTTTCAAAGTAGTTACTGGCAATGAAATATCACTTTTTTTTGCATTATCATTATCTGCTTTAAATTTTTTGTTTTCCACTATCTGCTGTAATTTGTTTTATTTGTATAAAATGTATCTCTTCTATGTCTGGAACACTTACTCTGTATTTTGTTAATCTGGAAGATACAAATAGATAAGTACAAATTTTAGGATGGTCTAACTATAAAATATTGAAATGGAGATAAAAGCCTACTCAGATTTTTATTTGCATTTTTATAACTTAAATGTTTAATTATTTTGACAGAAAGAATGGTGAAAATGATGAAATAAATGAGCATGTAGAATTTGTGAGTTTGACTACATATTATTTTACTTATATTTAATTCATGTAGCTATTAGAAAAATATATTGTTAGAATAAAATATATTAATTTATAGATATGTATCTTTTGATCTATACTTTATGCAAGTGAGCATCAAAGTAATATTACATTTAAATAATTGAATATTTAGTTATAATAATGTATACCTATACATTATGTATCTTAATATATAGTAGTATAATAATATAGTATATAATAATATATAACTGTGCCATGTCTATCTTCAGATACACATTATTAGAATACATACCAAAGGTATTTAAGTGATTAAAATCATATGATCATTTTTTTACACAAGAACTCATAGAAAAGATAATTTCAGTGATACGCAGTACATCTACATTGCTGCTAATTTTAGAATGTATTATCATATACCTCCTAGTAATATTTTCACATTTTAATTATGGAATTCTAAGCACATAGATGTAATTAATTCCACTCAGATGTATATTTATTCAATGTGAAATGAGATAAATTTCATAATATATCTTTTTCTGATGTGAATGACATTTGAATATATGAAATAAATGATTTAGCTTTCTTATCTATGTGCTTTGACCTAAGTAGAATAAGTGAGGTTCAGATTCTTACAAAAATTTGGAAATTTGTAAGCAATGCATTGATTTTGGGGTATAGATTATTATGCAATTTTAGAAATTTACTTAAATACCTAATATATTGGGTATGGATTTTATTTCCTTTACTGGAAATCCCAATCACTAAATATATTGTACTTTCTTTGACTTCCTATTACTGGGAATCCCAATCACTGAATATATTGTACTTTTTTTTACTTCTTTGACTATATTGTACTTTCTTTGAGCATATAAAGCAACATAAAACATATGTTCTTTGATTCTGAATCACAAGCCAGCAACCAGAAAATGCACTGGAAAAGCCATACATATCATGATGCTCATGTTATGAATAAAGTAAAATTCAAACACAAATTTTAAATAACACTTTTCAGTTGAAACACATGTTTCCTAGCTGACTTTACCCAATTTAGGATTTATGATAAAAACTTCAGTGCAAGAGTAAAATGAGAATGTAATCTTATTGATAATGATAAAAAAATAAATAAACTTGCTTGGTAAAATTTGTCAAAATTTACAGAAGAATTTTTTGGAATAGTGAGCCTATCTATTTGAAATATTACCCTTGGAGAGTAGAGGAGATGCTGCATTTTAGTTTAACAAACATGTGGATAACAAAATAAGTTAATGGATAAAGCTTAAAATGACTTTACTTTGAAAATATTTCATCTTTTGTCCTCTCACAAATCAGTGCAAAAATGATAAAATTGGCATATCAGGAACTTTCAAATGAATAGCTGAGGAAGAAAAAGTATACAAGTTAATGAAATAATAGATTTATGTTCTTGTATGTTCTTGTAAAACTTAAAGAATAGTGTACATAAACCATGTAAAATAAGGAATTGATTAAATAATACCAAATTACAAACAACAGTGAATAAAAATGGAATGATTTAGTCATAATTTTACTCTACTATGAGTATATAAGTCAGTAGTGAGAAGTCACCACATGTGCAAACAAAAATAAAAAAAAAGCTGATATATCTCAATATACAATCCTTTTCCTCTCTCTAAATTTCCCAATTTTTGCACTTATAATCTTAGTGCTTTTGAGATATTTTTATGAGTTCCTACAGTACTTAGAAAGCTTTCAGTGTCTCTAAAATCTATGAGTGTTTGTAACTAATATTCAGTTATTAGAGCATGGAATACACACATTTTTCATAATAAAATATTATAACAATATGGAATTCTATGTACTAGATTTTTTGAATATTAAAATGTTTACTCCACAATTTCAAAATATGCTTCACATTGAAAATAAAAACTAAGGTTTATGAAACCAATTTTTAAAAGTCATACATTATTCTTAAGGAAAATTCAGCTCCAACTAGTTAAATGAAATATAGATAAGGTCCTTCATACCTTTTGAGGCATCTGAAAATTGTGTTTCCCAACTTTAAGTTTGATTCAGTCATTTAAGTTAATTTACTTTGGTGGATTATCTAATTCTAAAAATTTAGCATATAAAACTCAGAAATATAATATTTTTTAAATTTAATTCACATCTAATATGTAATTTCAGCTAAAAGTGATTTACAGCATTTTAAAAATCATTTCAGCAAGTTCCTTCTCATAGTCCTAATCTTTTTGGCAATAGCTAGCAATTTATTAATGTCTTGTGGTAAAATAAAAGTGAAACAGTCTGTTTAATGGCAACAGTTCCTGAGCCCCATGATCCACAGCATTTCAACTTCTAGAACACTCATGTTTCCATCAAAGTTTTGACTATTCATCTGCTTATAGATCTACCCTATTTCTTTCCTCTGCTTTATCTGGAAAACTGATGATAAATAATGTTTCAGGTTTCCCAGGGATTGAAAAGGTAATCCCTATATAGAAAAACTCAGTATGTTCTTTCCATTCTAAATACTAAGTAACTCTATATTGATATATAATTTTTGCCACTTTCTATTTTAATGTGATCTGTTCTTAGATAATGAAAACCTGGGATTTATTTCCATTCAATTATTCTTCTCTCAGAAATAAGAGCTATTATAATGGCATAGTACCTCAGGGTTGCCTATTTAAAGGATTTCACACGAATTATAGCAACATATTTTTCTTGGGTTTTTAAATAAACTTTATTAAAGCTTATGCAATGCTTATTAAATCAGTCAGAATCTGACACTCAAAAGCAGTTTGTAACTCTTGAACGATCAAAAAACAAAGTTCATGGGAATTTCCCTGATGGCTAAAATAGAGTAGTCTGTACAGCTAACACTCCTGCTAAGAGCAATTGAAAAAAGACAGGTAAAGTTACTGTGTGAAAGGCATTGTTTGAAGGCATTGAATAGTTGCTGAGCTTATCAGGTCTTGAGGAGACAAGATCTCAATGAAAATGTGACCCACAAAAGGGTAAGCTGACATTCTATGAGCAACTTTCAGTCTCAGAATTTTCTGATTCCTGGAATGCAGTTCTCAGAATTCAGGGGGATGGCAATTACTAAGAAACAAAAGGGAAAAAATGAAAACAAACAAACAAAAAAAAAAAACTTTAACACATGAAGTATGAGGGGAAATATAAATGGAATAAAAAAACAAACAAACACTGGAGTAAAGCACTCATAATTCAAGAAGCAAAAACCTAAGAGCAAGTGAGGCAGAGCGAATTGGTTTTAATCACATGTAACAATATTTTTCCTTGAAGTCCCATTTAATTCTATGCATGGAAAAATAAGTATAAAAAATTAAAAAGCAAGTTGGGACCATTTGAAAGTCAGAGGAGTAAGTGCCAAGTCCCAAGGAGGTAAGAAGTGAAATTAAGGACTTATTAAAGGAGGAACCTAGTAAATAGCCTAAGCTCTGTATTTATGCACCCAAAGAATAACATTTCAGGATGGTATTTAAAACAAAGTAAAAATGATTCATGTAAAATGTAAACCAGCAACATAAATTAAATCCTAATTTTCTGTGATTTCCCCCCAACTAAAGGTTTCCATAAGAGTATAGGGAAAATCCTTACTGGAGATAATAATTCCACCCAGTATGCCTATAACGTTTTCATTAACCCCAGCTTCAATCAGAAACAGACCCACAAGTCATCCAACCGTTCAAGTCCCAACAGCCACAGATTTAGTAATATTTTTAAAAGATGAAAATCTAGCTCTGCAAATTTAATGTCTAAAAAATAAAAAATGAACTCTAGAATTAAAAACTGAAATAATTAAAATTAAAAGCATAAGGGGTAATTTTAGCATCCTATTAGACACAGCAATAACTGAAAATGCGTAGAAAATATTCAAGATGAAGCATAGAGATGAAGATGGAGGAGGAAGAAGCCAATGAATAGAAATAAAGGAACAGTAAAGAATACTAGAAAAGATATTATTCCAATTGAAAAAAAATAAAAAATAGGAGGTTAACAATGGCAGCCTTTATCTTGATTTTGATTTGCTCCTTTCATCCCAAATGTGCTGGGCACCTTTTCCCTGTTTCTGTGGGTCTCCACCATAAAGTACCTTAGACTTATGGCAAGGTTTTGGACCTTAGCAGTACTGCTTTGGGCCTATCCATGAGGGAATGTGTAACTTTGGATGGAAAATTTTTGTGGGAAAACTCTTTTCTCCTTTCCTTTTTCTTCCTTTTTGCACATGAATTGTATTAAAGTTTCTTTTCACTGAAAGTAAAGTAAGATCTTACACACTAGAGTAGTTTTGTCTTTATGCATTTGGTGACAGAAATTATTTAGAGTGGGCAGGGTTAGGGAACTTGGGGAACCTCCCCTTTCGATGGGGACCTATTACTTAAGTGATACTAAAGGACTAAAAATGTCAATATTTCCAGACAGAAGGTAGAAAAGTTTAAACAATCCTCAGATGAAAAAACTACAGATAGTAAATTTAACCAAGTATAGTGATATGATCAATATAGAAAAATCAGTCATATAAGTAGCAATACATTAGAGAATAAAACTTTAAAAGATTCAATTACCATAGTATGAAATTCAAAGAACTTGTAATTTTTTAATACTGGACATGCAAGAATATAACCAGAAAGCTAAAAAATAACACTGACAAACTAAAGCAGTCTAATTGAGATATACTATAAATCAGGTATTTCAGATATTGAATATTGTAAGACTATTGCCAAAAAATTGTCAACAGAAAAAACTCAATTTCAAGTAAAATCCCTGAAGACTATTTTCATGTTTATTATATATGAAATGTGACAGAATTATCCAAAAATTTACATGAAATGTTCAGAAATTGTCCTGCAGTTACAGACTCAGTTGATGACAAAATTGTGCAATACAGTGGAGAAAGTGATTCACTTGAATGTCTATATGATAAAACAAGTAAAACATGTATCCATGCTAAGTATTATACAAATTCAATACCAAATGGACTGAAGTCCTATGTAATAGATAAACTGTACATTTTCTGAAAGTTAAGAGAAATAAGCAAACATTTGCTATGCAGGGCATAAAAACATTAAAGAAAAATTTTTTAAAAAACCTATAATCAATGTGAAAAAGGAAGATTACTTTTAAAAAAGCAAAAAAAAAGATTCAATATGTATATCAGAAAAGAGGATATACAACTGTACATTTAAATACTTAAAATATTCTTAATCTCATTATTCGTAGGTATTTCTAATTTAAATTTTAGATTACTGCTAAGAGCATAGAATAATGGTTAAAATTTTAAAAAATACAAAATGTTAGTGTAAGTTAAAGTTTATAGGACATTTTGTTCTCTTCAGTAAATTATGTTAGGAAAACTGGATAGCTACTATCTAGTCACATACACAGAATTTAATTAAAAAATTGATTAAGGACTTGTCTGCCTGACTTGAAACAATTAAATACATGGAATAAGATGTTCCCTGACATAAGACTAAAAATGTTTAGCACAGTGAGAGGAATTTTCATCAAAATGAAGACACCTTTCTAAGTGAGAGAAGATATTTAAACATCATACATCCAAAAGATAGATAATATCCAAAATATACAGAGAACACCTAAAACTTAACAACAAAAAGCAACCTGGTCAGAGAATCTGAATAGAAACTTCTGCAAGTAAGGTAGTCATCCAGTAGGCAAAAATTGTTCATTAATTTTTATTATTAGAGAAATTTGAATCAAAACAATGACATGATTTGTCTACCTTCTAAAATACAAACAGAAAATAGAAACAGTGTTGGAAAGGATGTTTGAGAAAGGAATATTTGTACACGTTGGTAAACTGATACAACTATTGTGAAAAGCAATATGGAGTCTTTTCCAAAGCTAGAAGTGGAAATTTAATATGAACCATTCATTCCATTTCCAAATACAAAAATTCAAAATCAAAATCAAAGAAATATATGCCACCAACCCCAGGTTTATTGCAACTAAGAAATGGAAAGAACCTATGTGTTCGCTGATTTAAAATAAAGATATGGTATATATACACAATGGGATATAACTCAGCTATTAAAGAAAAACATAGATGAATTCCTACAATTTGCCACAATAAACCCAGCAGGAATGAAATAAACCATAGGAAAACACTGTACTATTTCACTTTTATGTGCCATATAGAGAAGACAAACAGATAACATAAATAAAATTAAAAATATACTTTTGAACGATAAGACCAATTAAGAGTTACCAGAAGGAAGGGGAAAGGAAGCCAATACATTGGGAAATGGGGGCCAATGGTTTGGGCAATGATAGATTTTGACTTTTACCAGTGAACTTAATTTAAGATACACATGTTGACTTCCAATGAAACATGCTTTAATGCATGTTTCAATTCTTTTTATACACTGCCATTGAAAAGTTAAATGGACACTGTCTTAAAAACTGGCAAAATTTTCTAATATTATGCATATCCAAAAATTTCATTCCTAGAGATGTACCCATCATATACATATACCAACCGAACTGCATCAAAATCTTGTTCAGGGATGTTAATAGCATTATTATTAGACTCCAAGATTTGGTTAAAATCATCATTACTAGGATCAGTAAAGAACAGAGCAAAAATCTAGCAATGTTAGTGGAATAAGCTAAAATTAATTTTTTTAATTTTTTTGTTGATATAGGTAAGTTTATTTAAGTAAAGGGAAACGAAAGATCAGAAATAAAGAGACAGAACAGGAGGACAACCTGAATTGGCCAGGCTCAGGAGGGGGGTAGGGATAGACTATACATAAGCTAAAATGTAAAATACACAGCTATATGAATTAATTTAGCATATAGCTCATAAGTATGCAAAACCATTTTTTTCATGCGCAGAAGTTGAATCATGAGTCTCTTCTCAGTTCTTCTCTATTGCAGTTTGTGTTGGTCCTATGTCCAAGGGATGTTCCATTTTCATACCAGTTCACAGAACTCTCCCAATGAAGTGTCCCTCTGACATAATATCAGATGATACTGTGATGTCCCCATCACAGTATCTGATAATAGTCTATTTTGCTGGAATTTTATTATATTTCTATTTTCAATCATTTGTTGTTTTTAATTTAGTAAGCATTTTTATAACCATTAATTTCATTCACTCTTCATGCATATTTCACAGTTCTCTTGGACTAAGACTCTGGGTTTTTTTTTGTTTGTTTGTTCTAGCACTTGTGGTATATTCTTCTTTTGTCAAATTATTTTTAGCTCTTATAGTTATAATTGGGAGTTTTTTCTGATCTCGATAGACTCACTTCTTATCTCCCCCGATTTTCAAGTAATCCAATTTTTTCTTAGCATTTTTAAATGCCTGTTACTTTATACCTGTTCATTTGGCAGTACACTGGTGACAGTGAAGTGTCAGTGGTAAGAACAAACTAAAGCAGTGGAACATCAAAAGTTTGCATTTAGTGAGCATCAAGGGTTCATACTTTCTACAGTGCTGCAGGTAACTAAGTTACATGTTGGGGATCCACAGTGGAAACCCTTTCCTCAGTGAAATCCTTCACCTATTCCTATACACATCCTTGTGTATATTGTGCCAGCCTCATTTTCTGGGTTGTGGGTGAACAACAGATAAGTGCTGGCTCAAAACCATAATTGAGGAAAGGCACAAGTTGGAAATTTTTCTTTGTTCTTCAAGCACAGAGACTTGCCCTGAGGCTTTTGCTCTTATTAAAATCCAGATGCTTCAAACTCTTTTTCCCAAGAACATTCAGTTATCCCAATTTTGGCCCTGGATGGGTATAAGGCATGTATTTTGCATATCATGTCCCCATCTGCAATAATGCTCTCTTCTGTGAGGAGATACAGGCGATCACCTATTGTTCAGGCTTCAATTTTTCTAATTTGGGAAACACAGGCTTAAACTAGTAATCGCCATTCAGCAACCTTACTTTCATAGTTCTCCAGAGGTACATTCTCTGTCTAGTCTCTTTTCCATCCCCTTGTCCATTGTACTGCCCAGTACAATGGATAAGAAGTTTTAGAAGTTTCCATGTGAGTGTGTGTCCTTGTGTTAATAATTACAGTAATTGCCCCTCCATCTTGTGTTTGGTTGGAATGACTAGGTGTCACTCTAAACACAGTTTGATCGCAGTCTTTCCTATACATTTCTACCATGTGATTGCTCTTGACATATGCCATCATCATCTATTTCAGGGATTGTTATCCTAGTTTCATTGTATTAAGTTGTGAATATGTAGTGGAGGCAGGCCCAGCACCTTCACTCTGCTGCCATTTTTATGAAACCTAAAAACTGAGCTGTAAAAGCTATCACCGACATGAATATACTGTTAGAATCAGAAAGACCCAATTTAACTTGGACAAAGAATTTTTTTTTTCTGAGTTTAGAAAGCAATAGTTTTTAGATTGCTCTGAGAGAAGTTTAACATTAGTGAAAACCTTACAGTAGGAAACTGGAGGAACAATATAGTTATTGTGACGGTGGTTTGGATGTTGGTTTGGAAGAACCATAAGATTCTTGAAATATGTAGTGTTTGCTTTACATTCATTGGAAAGCCACTGGTAAACTTTAAAATGAAAGACCTACTAAATATAAAATTAAACATTGAGTAATAGATGCTATTAAGCAGTGTGAAAGATTGATTAGAGAAATAGTGATTTTCACCCACTAATTACGAGGATAAATGTGTAGTCCAGGCAAGTTATAAGGTATCCAGGAGGGGGGGTGTATATGATTAAAATGGAGAGAAGTACACAGATTAAATATATACTTGCAAAAAATAGGTTATTGAAGCCTCACCCTTTCCAGTGGGAAATTAGGATAATGGTGCATAGTTCATAGCATGACTACAGATATAAAAACAAAATAATTTGAACTGTTATTTGTGAAAAATAATAGTATTTGACTGATTACATTGGTCAGAACTTTGAAAACTACCAGCATTTGAACAAAACATCTCAAGTATTTTTAATGTATTTTAAGAACTAGAGTGATTCTTATAGTAATTTATCTATTCTTAAATGCATTATGCTGATATTTCAAGCTAAGCCCTTGATTTGATTAGAAACATCAGGTTACCATAAGTAAGTAAGAAGAGTGAATATATTCTAGGATGGAAAATTAAGGGAGTGGTTCCAGTCTCAGCTAGGTCAGCCAAAAGCTAGCTGGAGGAAAAAGAATAGACCAAGAATCAAGATTTATTAAACCATATTGTATGCATTTAAAAAGCATATATTATATCTTCCAGGTATAAAGAAGAAAAAATGTGGTAATAATTTACATTGTTATCTAGACTCATCCTTAACATTATTAAATTGGAGTAATAATAATAAAAGTATCCGATTTAAGTTATTTTATAAAAGATTGGGACTACAACTTTTAATTGTAGACTATGACATGACCCTCAGATTCTTAATCCTTACAGAACGTGGGCATAGTTCTCACTGAGCTGTGCCGTCACTAAAGATGTAGGATAGTCACACTGATACCCAACTTCATGCTCCAAGATCTTCCTTGTTTTTCTGCAAGAATTAATGTATTGCTGCTCTAGGAATAGCAGTGCTTCTATAAGATCTACCAAGTCTCCAGTGGATCCACAGAAACTCTCTACCTAAGGTGTTCCCCAAGAGGGCATTAGATGTTAGTAAATCTTGGGCACAAACTTCTGCCTTCCTTCTACTTTTACAAAATAAAAGGAATGTATTTTTCAATGTTATAACCTCGTGGGACATCCAACAAAAGTTGCTTAAGACAGGAAGTGTTACAGAAAGTATTGAAACTGTTCTTTCAGCAGTTTCTATGGTGACTGAACTAGAATTGTACAGTTTGTCCAATTTCCCCAACTGCAATGCTCATAAATTTCAGTGCAATTTCTGGGGTTATTGCTATCACCTAGCAGCTGGCAAAGTTAGAAGTGTGCTGCTCCTCATTAAATTCAGAAAGCTGCCTTTGGACCTTGAAGCAAATGAACAGTATCTCCGTCCAATGAAATCATAAAGCAATAATCCCATGTAGCAGTCAACTTAATAGAGAGATAGGATTTTAAACCAACAAAACTTCTATTCAAAAAATTCTAAGTCAGAGATCTTTTAAGTCATTGTCTGTCATCTAGTATTGAAATATGGTGCCAACACAGCTTAGAATTAGCGTATCTCTGAACCACAGTTGGACCTCCTTCATTCAACCAACTGTTCCTGTTTGTGAATCTGATTTACCATCCTGTGTTCTTCCTTTTGTTGAGGTTTCTCTAGGAAACCTTTTTCCTGCTCCAGAAAATCTAGAGGCCATGGAAATAAAATATGTCCATGAAAATATTTCAATATTTGCATCATAGTGGTTACATCAACTCTTATTTTGGATCATCAATTCCAGTATAAATTAGTGGATATAAATAGCTAAAAGTAAGGGTGATGCATCATGTAGCTCCATTAGTTAGAGAATACAAATATGAGTGTAGTAGTCAGGAGGACTGGCAAAGTGTTGCAATGCCAGGAGTAGATAATGAGAAGTTACAGAAGCTGCATAATAAAGAATGACATAGTCAACATGTGACAAAAAAAAAAAATGTAAGGAAACATAGAGACAACAAAGGATTAATATTTGTTATCAGATACATTTGTATTTTGTTATTATGGAATGTATAAACAGGAGCTGTTTGATGTACCTCATCAAGTCTATTTACCGCAAATATTTGAGTTCTTTGACCCATGATTTCATAGATGTTAATTATCAGAAGATGTGTCCATTTTATCTAACTTGTCTTGTTTGTTTACATTGATATATTCATATAGACTCTTTTTTTCTGTGGCTTCTATTATAATTTTGCCTTTTCATTCCCAATTCTTGTAAATTGAGTTTTTTCTCAGTAAGGGTTTGTCATTATTGTTTATCCATTCAACGAACATGTTCTTAGTTTCACATTTTCAACTTCTTGTTTGCCATTTCAAATATTTTATTTATTATTATTTCCTTCTTTCACTGATTTCTGGTTTTATTTATTTATTATTGTTCATTTAAATAAAATTAGATGATTTATTTGATATGTTCCTGCATTTTTGGTGTATGCATCTATTGCTGTCTGTCTGAGCTTTTACAGAATTCTATAAGATCTGATAGCCTGTCTCTTCATTCTTCTTTTTCTCCTGATATTAATTTCTCCTTTGATTTCCTCATTGACCCAGTTCTTCAAAAGTACTTTGTCCAATATGCCCATGTTTTGGTTTAGTTTGGATTTTTTTTTTGTAGATAATTTCTTCCTTTATGCCTTTGTTATTTACGTGATCATAGAATATGGTTTCTTTCTATATATGACTTTTGAGACTTTTTTTTCCTCTCAGCATATGATTTATCCTTGTGAATGATCTGTGTCCTCTTGAAAAGAATGTGGATTCATTTCTTTTGGGATGGAAGGCTCTGTAAATGTTTATTAAGTACAATTGCTCCAATATTTCATTTACTACCTTCATTTCCTTGTTAACTTTCTATCTAGATGATACATCCTAAGTGAAAGTGGTGTTTTGAGCTCCCCTACTATTAGTATAGTTTTGTCAGTGTGTTGTTTTAAGCCTGTTAGTGGTTGTTTTATAATATTAGGTGCATAAATATTGATAATAGTTTTGTGTTCTTGATGCATTTTTTTCATCAATCACTGTATAATGTAAATCATTGTCCCTTATTGCCAGTTTTGGCTCAAATTTAATGTATCAGAGAAAGAATAGCAATTCTTGATTTTCCTGTTCTATTGGTTTGAAGTATCCTTGCTCCAGTCTTTCACCTGAAAGTTTGTGTTTACTATTGGCCAATAGGGCAATAGTAAACACAAAACAAGCATAGAGTTAGGAAATATTTGTGCATTGGAGGTTGTCATTTTCTTGGTGCGCTTCAAATTCTGAAAGTGCCATTTAGTGAATCTAGGTTAACCTGCTGAATGAGGAGGTCCCATGATCCAGGTGACTGGACCCATGATCCAGTCACACCTATTAAATCAGCCATCTGCCAGCCATTTACCAGGATTGTGAATGAGAGACCATTTCAAACCAGTCAGCTCCAATCAGTTTCCAGATACATCCTGATGCACATGTGAGATAAGCTGAATCTTGTGGAAGAGCCATTCACAGATCACAGTCTGATGCATGTGAGCTAACTTAATTGTTGCTGTTTTAAGGCACAGATTTCTGTGTGATGTACTACTCCCCAAAATAACAAGAAATTGAAATCATAATAAATACTCCTTAATTCTATGGTATGACTGGGGTAGAAAGGAAATTATATGGAAATTTGGCAATTAGATTTATCTGATGACATGGATAGACAAATTGAATACTTCGGATCTATATTCTGATCTTCATTATTTAGCACTATCATGGCACATGCCATATGTAAATGATCACTGCATAGGTGACTTTTCACTCCTGGAGTTATTTAAGGTCATCTGGCTTAGTACTCAGTCTAATTTTTGAAGTTGGCATAGTTAGAGCTTAATTTAAATTAGCAACTGAAAACTATTAGTTTCCAAGTACCAGCAAGATTTTATCTGGCAAAACATTTCAATCCCATTCTCAGAGCAAATAAGAAAAACAAGTCATAGGAAATCCTGCCAAACAGGGAGTGTGGATGCCTTTCAATATGACATCCATTACCCTAGGCATAAGGTGGATCATTTTCCTCATTTTCCTGTGTGTGTGTGTGTGTGTGTGTGTGTGTGTGTAAACCATTTTCATAGGGCCTCTATAGCCTTTAAGATGTCACTTCCATGTAATATAAAAATTGAAATCCAGAAAGATTTTTGTATTGAACTAGCCAACATTGTTATTTATTTTGAACTGTTATGTATATGAAGACAAACTAATGGTCATATTTTTAGGACATATTTTTTAGGTTTAAATCATATTAGAATAAATGATTCTATTTACATAGCATAGCATCATCAAAGCAGAACACAGTAACACCTCATTTTAACTAATTCATTCCAGTCTGTAGAAACTCTGTACTAAGTAATTGCTTTTCTAAAGCATCAATTGCACAGAGCATTTGTATACAGCAGAAAATGTGCCAGCAGCAGATGGATAGGTTGGACCATTGTTGCTGGTACATTTAACTAAACAAAATTGGTAGAATCCTTTAAAAATATTTGGGGAAATATGACAGCTTGAGACAGGTTTTCCATTCATTGAGCAATAAATTAATATGTGTGTAGTAGCAATCAAATTCATATTTTAAACACATACATTAACATGTGTTCTATTTATTAAATTGACTCTGATGATCTCCATGGATTCATTCATACATGACAATGTTGATATTTCATTGTTAACATTGCTCAAATGGAGGAATTTCTAGAAGTACACAAAACTAGTGACAAAAATTATTTGTAATATAATATGAATCATCTTCTGTGGTCTGTACTATGTACTGATTCTAATTTTATTATTCATCCACAGGGTTTCCTCTAATAGCAGTTCTATTAATATTTTCGAAATACTTTTCTTAAGCCACATGTGAATGACACCATGTGGTATTTGCTTCTCATTCTGACTCACTTTGCCTGCTCTATATACCATAACTTCCTTATCCACTTATGTCTTTTGATACTTAGATTATTTCCACAGTTGACTATTGTAAAGAGTTGTAATGAACATATAATTGTACATATACCGTTGAATTAGAGTATTTCATTCTTCTATCACATTTCATGCAGAGTTGTCTTGATGGGAGAGCATGATGTGGTACTAAGAGGTGCAGGAAGAAGTTCTACACTTCAAAATCCTATGTGATATTATAAACCAATGTTTCTTCAATAAAAAATAAAAGTTCTTTAAATAAAATTAAATATACATAACCACACAATATATAACAAACAAAATATATAACAAACAAAATACACATAACCACACAATACCTTAAATAGATAATTTCTATTATAACATAAAGACTTTCTGCTCTTGGGAGTAGAGACAAAAGGGTGGTAATAAAAAATAATGAAATTAAAATTACTATCATGTTAGAAGTAAGAAGAATGAGAACACAAATATCAGAATACCAGACTTTCTAGAAGTCAAGAAGTGGTTTCCTTAGATTCAAAGATTATTCTCATTTCTAAAGGATAATTAGAGATAGCCAGAATTACCCTGGCTAGGTGTAGAGAGAGGGTCTTCAGGGACTGTGTTGCTTTAGAGCACAAATGACATGGCGCAAATAAGGAAAAGCGACATTATTCCCATATGGTAACTCTGGAGCCTAACAATGTCTTTTAAGACATTTAAGATTGGGAAAGTGCCAATCACCAGGTGCCTTCCCATAGGACACTGCCTGGCAGTTTCCACTAATAAGATAGCTGGAGCAAAAGAAACTGAGAATTTATGAGACAGCACATGATAACTCACAGAAATAGCCAGCCAACATTTTCAGACATGCACTCTAGGATGGAGAGTGATATCTTGCCATTAGGAAAAAGCTTGTGGAATTTGAACATTAATATTAATGAATCCTTATCTGAACCCACAGCAGATATTCTGGGCATCTTGCTGCAACAAAGAGGATGTATTTCTATGACACTTTACCTTGGAAAGTATCTGGATACAACGTAGAATTAATTCACTTAATTTGGGAATGCTTTTGAACACCTGGATTTCTTTATGGCTTTTCAAATCTCATTCCTCAGGGGGATTGCTGATCTTTAAGTCACCTTCATTTTATCTCAGTAACAGCTCTCTTATAAGCTCTTTTTTACTAAAGTCAGGCATATAGATCCCTCTAAATTGTGTTCAATTCAGGAGCTCAGATAACAGTTTCACAACTCCTAAATTATATGGATGTGAACCCCAGGATATAAGCTCACATCATAAATGGATTTTTATTGCTTCTTTTTCTCCCTTGTCCACTATAGTCCTGAGCCAAATGAAGAAGAAAACTAAGTCTCATGAGCAGATTAGTTTTGCTAAAGTATTCTAACTTTATTTCCAAATGAATTACTAATCAAAATATAACTTAGATGTGATTTTTAATAATATGTTTATAAGTAGAATCTCAGAAACACATGCACCTTTGATTTCACCTTTTTTGGATCATCTGCACAATTTAGTCTTTATAAAAAGACATACCAAAATTTCCATGTCATGCTAACAAGAGGATAATACATAAAACAAAGACTGGTTGTCATAATTGGCAGCATAGACAGTGCTCTTCAGTGGATTCAGTTCTCTTAATTAATATTTATCAAGAGCCCAGACGGAGCCTGGCAGTCTATGAAGTGCCAGCCACTCCCACCCTCACTGCCTTTTTGCCATCTGCTTGCTGTTCAAGAGAATGGAAGGCAACTGGCCATCCCACAATGAGAAAACATTATGTTCCAAGGTTGTCTCTCTTCTGCTTCCAAATCCTTGGCTATATCTAGTTTCTTTTTGTATGGCTCAGGCTGACATGTGAATTATACTCAAAGGTGCAAAATTCAGAGTCTCCTGGAGAGCTACGTCAAGGGTTTTCTTTCTCTCTTTGGAGCCTTATGAATCCTAGACTTAACATACTTGGGTTTTCAGATTTCTAATGATCTATGAATACAACTATGAAATGCAGTATTTTTCTCAAAGAATCATGGTTAATGTGGAAATTTATTCTACAAGGTTTAAGTGGTATAAAGAGTAAACTTATATCTCCATGTCACTGATACATAAAATCAAAATCTTTTTGAGTAGTTGCAAAGGTTTATTTTTAATCAGTGCTCAGGTTTAGTTCCTTCCCATCCTTTTCTTGCTACTTCATGGAGTCCCCTATTACAAAACAACATGTCTGTATAGCCTATAGGATCTCAAGTATTCTAAAGTGTGCCCCCTCAAATGAACACCATAGGATGACATAGAGTCAGACATCATTTGCCAAATAATGCAGCCTCCACGCTAATTCCTTGGTTTTCTCTCACCGTCACCTTTTAACAGTTGCATGGTGTTTTTGACCTAAATGCCCAAAGTTGAAACCCTGAGTTTCAGCTAGTCTTTGCTATCTCTGCTTCAGTGATGGCTCTTCTATTATATCTAGTGATGTTTGCCCAGACCTGTTTCACCCCAAGACTGTATTGTGAAAGGCTGAGTTCCAGTTTTGCCTCTCATTGCCAGACACACCTTGTTACTTTGCTATATGGGGCTGTTCTTCAAGGCTGTCTCACTTTGGCATTGCTTTCGATTTTACTATTACTTTCCTAAGGCTACCTTCTAGTTTTAGTATTATTATTTCTCTCACTTTATTTTGAATAAATTAAATACAATGATTCAATCACCATGAAGCATATCTAAGTCTTTTTTTTTTTTTTTCCAAAAATGGAGGAGTATCTAAGGTCATGTGGATGAACAATTGAATGCAATGTAATTTTAACCACTCTTATAGTTTTGCCCTCAGGCTCTCTCTGGAGTGTAATTGAATTAATCATGGTGCTGAGGAGGTGAGGAGGTGACTGGAATATTTTCATGAAAAAGAACAGCAAATTTTATCCATACTTATTCTTCCACTATTGTAGATTGCATTTCAGCCTGTACTACACTTAAATCATTCTTTCTGTCTAGAAAAAAATTCCCTTAGCTAAAATTAATCTTGATCAGTATTCTAGACACCTATATAAATGGTTTCATTATCACCCCATTTTTTTCTGTTACCTTTCTCAGAAGTAAGACTATGCATGAAGAAAATAAGTCTTCATTAAAGCTCCATTTTCTTGTTTTCATTGACTGATTGGATTTGAATGGTGAGTAACATTTAGTTCACTATTTTGACTAATAAAATGTTGATTATTGTGACTAACTTCTCAGTGTCTTCATATGTGAGGGAACTGGTTATACAATGGCACACACAGTCGAAAACTATGTGAAATATGTGAAAATATATGAAAGTAAAACTAAAGATATTATTGAACTTTTAAGAAGTATTTTTAAACAACTACTTAAGAAAATTATGATTACCATATAATTGCTTTGATGACTAATTTGAATATTTAAATTATTACATTATAAGTAGAAATTATTCCCAATCACCTAATATATATATATATATAAGAATATAATAACTGTATCTCTACAAAATTTCTAAAAACTATTACAAACATGCATTATGAAAAAAGCTAGTGAAAATGGCAATGGTAAAATAAAAATTTGCTCTTTACCAGTTCTCATTGTAATTTAACCATGTCTTACAAAAATACTATTTTCATATACAGATTAAAACTGATTCTGTGTAAGTATGAATAAAGAGGCATTTAAGCATCATATGGCTAATTAGAATAGTTCTTTATTACTCAACTAGGGTGATTTTGGTACACTAGGGTGATATTTGGTAACTATGAAGGTTCCCATAAATCACCTAAAAATAATATTTTCAAATACTTTTTTTTAGTTTAAGGAAACTTAAAACAAAGCAAAAATTTTTAATGAGAAAACATTTTTATTGTCTGAAATGGATGATATACTAATTTCTAATAGGAATTTTTATGACACATTAAAACATGTAAAATGGTAGTGTTAGCACACTATTAATATTGTGATATAAGATAGGTATGGACACAGGTAGTTTGGTGGAGGATAAGTGGGATGTGCACTTATGGAAGAGCAAAATGTAGCCCTAAAAATTAAAATAAGGCTGTGATATAACAAAATTTTCTCTTCTTGCAAAAAAGAATCATATAATTATTTTTTTTATTCTGTACTTTTTTTCAATTTTTTTTAAGATTTGAGGAACTTTATTCATCTGTAGCACTTGTAACTCATGGTATAAAATACAACAAATTTAAAAAATGCAAAGTGAAAAAAATGGAACAGTTGAAAGACATAAATTCCTCATAGGGCCCATAGAAAACAAATATATATACACACACATATATACCCCACAAAAAATACCTAGTTAATTAAGATTATTAATTTCTTCCTGTTTAAGTTTGTTTTTAACAACCATCAAAGTGAAGTATAAAGAAAAAAAGAGTGTTATACTTAAGTGAAAGATGCTGCATGAAGTTTTCACTATCTTTTTTTTTCTTTTGCACTTCATCTTGGTGTTTCATGTAGTGAAACTTAAACCTTGAGGAAATTATACTTTCATTTGAAGCACTTACATAACTTTAATTTACTTGGACAAATTATTCATGGAAAATGGTGCTTTATATGTGGCAGTGTACAGTAAAAGGATCTACTATACCTTAAGTGAGTTTTACTGATGTAATTCAAGGACAGAGAGGAAAGGGAAATATTAAAAGTTATAACCTTAAAAGCTGGTACCACATATCAGTAAGTGTTTCAAGTGAAAGTATGAATTTCCTCAAGGCTCAAATTTTAGCTTTGAAATCTAATTGAATTCTTTATTTTCACTATTACAATTACATCAGATCATTTAACATCAACTATAGAGAGCAATAAGATTTAGTTTCATGGGAGCTTTTTGTTACAAACTACACATTGACATGTTATCACAGAGTCATGTCACACTAGGAACATAAGGAGTTATAAATTCTGAAGTTGCTCATGTTCAATATCAATGTTGTAAAAGTCACCCAAAAGAAATAATAATAAAAAGTATGGAATAAATTGTTCCTCATGAAAGAGGCAATAGCAATGTTGTACATAAAAGCTAACAAAAAGTGCTTTTTAATAATTGTCTTTCATCTTTTTAGTACTTAACACACATGCACACACTCAGATTTTTCTCCTTTTGAAATGAACTTAGTGTAGATTTCAGAAGTTAAATTATAAAATTAAAATATTAGTAATGGTCCTATTTGCTTTTTTTGCTTAGTGAAAATCTAAACAACAAAAGAAATAAAAATATCTATAAAACAAATTAAAATACAAAGAAACTGGGACTAGAAATATACCTCAGTGTTCTTGAACATTTCAGTTTTCATTGAGGTAAACCCATAAATCTAAAATAGATTTCTTTTTATTTTTTTTAATAATTTTTTTTAAAAATTGTGGGAAAAATACAAGTTACATAGATAGGTATACATAGTACAATACCATAATTACAAAATAAAATAGATTTCTTTTTGCTTTTATGATAACTATAAATATTGAGTTGACCTAAAGTTTCCATTTTCATCTGAAACCTTTCCCTGTTACTGCTGGATGGGGCTACTTAGAAAGGAGAGGACTCATAATTATCAAGAATCAAAACTCACAAATATAAAACTATAAAAGCACTTAATTTGACCCAAATATACTAAAATATGTGCTAAACAGAAACTTCAGGTATCTAAGATCCATGGAATAATAAGTTTACCTTGACTTTAAAAAATATATAGCTAAAGTATTAAAAATAATGATAAATTAACTATCAAAACAAAACTAAGAAAAAAAATAGTTAAATAAATAGCATCAGTTTTAGCTCTACATGCCTCACTCAATGCAATGTATCTATATGTGCAAATTGCATATAATGGCAACATATATATTAGGATTTTAGATTTTTTTTTTAGGTAGAAGGGCAATATTTTTCATGATATTAAATAGTAATTTATGAGAACAGTATATTTTTAGCAGTTGACCTATCCTGTGATGTATATATTTTCTCATAACCTATGTAATTTAAAATAATTTCATGTTTCAAAATATTGTACTTTCAAAGGATCAAAGAATGTCAAAGTAATAACAGTTTATATTTGTGGAGAATTTTCAAGTACATTTACATAATAAAATAGATTTTACTTGCTTCCTAAGTTAGTTAAAACTTAAAACATTAGATACTTATGAGATAAATTAAAAATTGAATGTTTCTTTTACTATTATCTATAGTGTTTAAAAGTAGTTCAAAACATGTTTTTCTATATTGCATTGATTATTTGGCAATTTACTACTTTTGTCTCATTGCACATTTTATTTCTGGTGTTACACATTTACATTGGCTTAAAACTCCTAAAGAGATCAACCTACAAAGCAAGTCATAGCCACAATCTATACCCACCCACTAGAGGAATTTTTAATATTATAGCTTTAAGGTGCTTAATGCTTACTTTGTCATCACTTTTTATTGTTGGTATATAACATTTGAAATGCTATGCTTTTGAAGAGCTGTAAAGAGCCAGCCAGATTAAAGATAAACCTTAATATCTCAGCATCACCTAGAAAATGTAACTGTTATATCAATTTCTATTTTTTCTTCCTCATTCTCAAATACACGTAGGGGAAAACAGTCATTTTTATGACATCTAGTGTGCTGGGCTACATAGATTGGGAATATAGTAGAAAGAAAATAGCATTCAAACAATTAAATGTGTGTGATAAAACCCCTAGTTGCCTTGATCTGTTTAGTCATAAGTCGTTAGAAAAACTGGTCCCATAGAGAGGTAAAAGGAAAAGATATTTTAGAGAATAATATAGATTTCAGCTCCAATTATATCACTAGCAAAAGAAATGCATTCATTGTTGTCTACTAGTTGTCTGGGATAAGAACAAAACTCATAATGAATAATAAATTCCAAGGTTAACTGGTGAGAAGGGAATCATGCATTTGTTTGTTTTAGTTTTTTTCAACTTGCCTGGTTGCTTAAAATCTAAAATTTGATGTTTCTTATAAAAAAAAAGAGAGAACATCTCTGGAAAACATTATTTGATTATTGAGGAAACATGTTTTCTTTGTCTTTATAGATTCCTATCGTAGGATCTAAAATGAGCATTTGGAAGAGAATTTCTGGATTAGAATATATATTCAATTGTGAACCCCAAGGAAAGTTTGAATTCCATAATTAGGGATTTCAGTGGAAAGATGGCAAGACTATGGGCTCTATTGCCACATGACTGGATAACAAATAAGACCTACTCAGATACAAAGAAACCCTCAGTGGATGAAACAGTACTTTGCATACCTTAAATTGGAATATAACAGAATGTAGATGAAATCCAAATGTAGTTATATAACTTTTTAGCCTCTCTTTTTATTAGCACCAAAACCTACTGCATTTAAGCTGAAGGAGTCTAATGACTTCAAGGAAAATTCTATCAGCATATGGATATATGACTTTAAAGGGCCTTCAAAATTACTCAGAAACTTCAATGAGGTTGTAACAGTCTGTTTTATAAATATTTGAGTTGGTGTACATATTCTTTTATCATTTATATATAAATGTATATAAAACATTATTTATGCTATATTTCTACTTGTTATCACTTCCTAGAATAATAACAATGTATTTTGATATTCTTACATAATCACATTTTAGTAACTGCACAATGCTTCATTTTGTAAGTGATTAATATTATACATTAGTCATTCGCATCATTATTTGTTTTGCTATTGCAAATACTGTTGCAAATAAACATTTTATATGATACACCTTTTCCATTTGTATTTAACTCATTTCCTTAGCTTATTTTCTGAGAAATACATTGGTACCAAAGCACATACACATATCTGATGATTTTGATATCAAAATGGTAAATTTTTGCTTTCCACAAGGCTACACAATCCAATATCCCACCATTAATGCATGAAATACCCATTTTAGTGCCTCCTCATGATTATAGATGGCAGAGAAAGTGACTTGATTTCCCTGAAAATAAAATTAGAATGATATCCTTTTCAAAGATGATTTTTCCATGTAACTGATTTTTAAAATGATTTTAAATTAAATTTTTCTAAATTCTCTAACTTTTCTTTGGTGACAAGTATCAGTCTTGACATATGTTTGAAATTTTAATCTGAAAACTTTACTACTTGACTTTCTGAAGGAATGATTCTAAACTGATTCCTGGTGAGAGTTTCATTAGCACACTTAGATGCAAAACAAGAGTGATTCAGTTGTGAATGTTGTGGTTAAAGAAGCATTCTCCCATGGGGCCAGCAGTGCCTGCCTGGATCTACACAGAGCTTGTGATCTTCTGAAGTTTGTGGTTAGTTCTGTAAAACCCTGCTTGTATTTGCTTTGCTGCTTTCCCACCTTCATTTCCCTTTTCTGCTATTTGCTGCTATTTGTACACTCCTTCCAGAACAGTGCTAACATGCAAGCTTGCATCAGGTTAAGTTTTGTAAGGGAAATAAGTCATGACAGGATGCAAAGACGATGTGATTAACCACAACCTACCTGTTCTCTTGCATTCCACACCAATATGACTGATACCATTACATGCTAGCTACACTGGCATATTTTTTGTTCTGGCATTGTTTCCTCTTTTTCTACCACTCTCCCTTTTTCTTCACCAGCTGCCCCCTTCTCATCCTTAATGACACAGTTCATGTATGAGCTCCTCAAAGCTTTGCTTTTTCACCCTGCTTCATCAGCACCCTACTTTCATTCTGGTCCTTTTCATATTTTATTTTTCATGAGCCTAGATTCATTTTAAAATAAAGGTCTAAACTAGTCTGTTCAGCCTTTTCTTTTTCTATGCTGTATGGACCCAGTCATGGAATATTTTTTTGTAGTTCTTAAATCACATTTACGTGAGGATATTTTATATAGGAAAATTTTAATAAAAAGATAAGAAGTAGAAGTTAAAGCATGCAGTGGAACAGAGGATTAGTTTTAAAGTGTACAAAGCATAGCATGGCTATCTCTCACACTAATGTTAAGAATCGGACATTTGCATTCAAAACCATTGGGCCAGACGCACAGCTGAAACAATCTTACAGCTGACATTCTTTGGGCCCGACATCTATACCATCTGGCTGTCTTTTCCTTACCTGAACCACTCAATAACTCCTCCTCCTTCAGGCCCCCAGATAATGTCTTTCTCTTTATGAACATTATTAGGAAACCACAAAGTATCTTTATTATAGAGAGATTGAATTTTATATCAATCCTAACATATCTGAACCTTCTAATAGGTATGAGATCTATCTCGGTCTATCTAGACAGGGTTCATAGAAGTGTGTTCATGTGCTCTGCAGCTTCCTAACTAAAAATTTCAGCCAACCAGCACTTAAACTGGCTGTTGTTAATGGCTGTGACTGTCTGTCACTAATGGCTGTGACTTACAAGCACCTTTTGTCACTGATGTTTTTGAGACAAAAATTGGTACAAATAAAAAATGAACCAAAAATGCCCATGTAGAATAAGCACTTTGTTCCAAAAGATGGTCTATGTGTTTACAGATGTTAGAGTTCATCTGTTTTCTGAGGTCACAAAACCACAAAAGCATATAATATCCAAAAGAGCTAGAATTTGCCACTGAACTAAAGATGTGTTTATTCCCTCCTCTGCCTCTGCTTGCCTTTGCCTGCATGGTAACTAGACATAGAAGAGTCTTTCAGTATTATGCTGACAGTTTTTTTACTTACCTTGGTTTAAAAATTCAGCTCACTTATTTTTTTCCTATTTATCATGACTTGCATGTATAACAAGTTCCAGACTTTGGATCTGGCAGAAGTTTCTAAAACAACATTCAGGAATGATATCACTATGAGACGCTCTAGATTTAGAATCTTAAGAATGTGTGGTTTGTCATTAATCTAGGTGTGTACTCTGAGTAATTCTGTACCATTATGACTCCCTCAGACGAGACAGTTAAAGAATTTAAAGCTGGAAAATACATGTGTATATATTTTTCTAAGTATAAAAGGGTGTGTATCCACTGATCAAACTGATATATTAATATACATATATAATTCTTTTTTCAATGTTGAATAAATATTATCAGTATGATACAAAGGAGACTAAGACACTATTCCTTTGAGGGCAAAGTAATTAATTCCAGAGAAATTTGGAAGCGTTCATTCAAATCTGCAAGATTTTCTCTATTTTGGAGTTCTTTATTAGTGTGTTATTTTCCAAACTCTTAATTTCTTTTTTATATACAATTTTATTTTTTCAAATTAATTGTGCACACACACACACACACACACATATATATATATATATATATATATATATTTTTTTTTTTTTACATCATTGTCTACCCCGAGGTTCTCCCACCACATTAACACCCGTGAACCATCATCTTAATCTCTTGTGGCCATCCCTCCTCTGCTTTTAGCCCCTCTCCTTTCTTTTTTTATGCTTTCATTCTAGTAATGTTAGTTTTAAATTTTCCTTGTCAATTTGTTTGTTTTCCCTACATTCCAAATATAGGTGAATAATCCAGTATTTTTCTTTATCTTTCTAGCTTACTTCTGCTAACATGATTCTTTCGAGGTCCATCCATATTATCACACATGCATCAAATATGTCTTTTTTTGACTATTGAGCAATATTCCATTGTCTTTTTATATTCTTCATAATTAAAGAAGTCACTACCCAAATATATTGAAATTTTTTGTTCAGTTCCTTTGGACAATTGCAATGAGATCTCCATAATAAATTTGTTATCAGTATAATTGTAAATTGAATTTTTGTAAAGTTATGTCTTTAAAGAGAATCAAGCTGGCCTATGTACTGTAATATACAGTGAAGTGAGCTGAAATAAAAACAGTAGCATCTAGTCCCCGACTGGGTTTGCTTCTGATTCTCACTGGATCAATCTGTTTCAACTTGAGAATATTATATAAACTGTCTAACCTTTAATTGACCACATAATAAAGGAGTTAGATAAATCATCTCTTTGTACATTTAGTTACCTTGACAAAAGAACTCTCATTAAGGTCATAATTGAATTCGTTCTGACTTTTTCCAGTTCACTCCTAATATTTCAGTGACCCTTTCTTTCCCTCTCTTCTTTTTACTTGTCCTTTACTTTCCCTTCATCTAAGCATATAATATGCCTCCCTTCCAACATTCTATCTAACTCAAACATTTACAATAATTTTTGTGATACTCTATCTCTTTGACATCTTTCTAATTCATACTTTATTCACATTGGTGGGGAAAAAAATGCAACTTCACCATATTGATGAGTTTTTAGTATAAGAGAGTTAAGAGGGATGCTTCTAGTGTTTCTTAAAAATGTCCGACTTAATTTAATGATGACAAATTAGTTAGACTCAACAAAAAAACACAACTCTTTATCTAAAAAGCATGTATTATAAATTAATATTCAAATAGAAATGATAGCATGCTAATTTTATAACTCAAAATTTTAAATTTCATTTATTTGCTGTATAGCTAATATATTTTTCATTACTAGAAACTCATTCCCCATAAAAAGTATTGGAATGCTTTGTCTCAAAAACAAATAAGAATATGTTGCATTGTCAAATATTTGGAAAAGCAATTATCAAGTAATCAAATGGAATAGCTGTCTTTAAATAGAAATATTTCCCACATTATGTTTACAACTAACCTATATAAGTGTGCACTATATATAATTTATATATAATAGGTATTTATTAGCCTTTTTTCATGCTCACATGCTCCTCTTGTGCAATTAGCTTTAGAGACTGAAAGCACTTCAGTTATTTCTATTACTAGATCTGGAAAGAGAAAACTCTTACCAATTTCATAAAAAATTTTGATAGTCCAAAACTTAACATATATATGCTATATCACAATAAAACGTTACAGTAAAAAAAGTTTTTCTTTTTATGTATATATTAGTTGAGCATCATAGAGGTGTAAATGAAGTCTGGGTATATAAAAACTAGAATCAATTAAGTTACTAAACATTTTTACCATCAATTTATCATTAGTCATCACTGAAATTAAAATGCAAATCTGGTGCAGCACATGTCATGATATTACTCTAAATGTGTTGAATAAATTTCTGCTTCAGTGATTTTTCCAAATTACTCCTTAGCAGATTTTATTTCATAAATAAATTTTTACAAGGAACAACAATGATGAATAAAATAAAACATAAAAAATAATCAAATCAGTCCTTTCTCAAGCAGAAACAGGAGAAAATGAGGCTCTATCAGTCTAACTTCTCCATCAATCTTCGTCAATCTTCACAGTTATTTGTGAACCATATCTGGAACTCGTTAGGTTTCCAAGGAACTTAGTTCCAAAATCATCTGTCAGATTCAGTAGTATCATAGTGGCTTATATGAAAGTAACCTTTTCATAAATAAGAGTTATGAAATATCATCACCTCAAATCTGTTTGAATGGCAATTTCAAAATAAAATTGGGGGGGATAAAGTAGAAGAGTGAAAATTATAAATTATGATTAATATGTGAAGGTCTATAATAAAATTTAAGGGAAAAAACAAGAGATATGTGCTAGTGGAGGAAAAAAATTCTTAAAAGGGGGAATGGTCAGGGAGGGTGGGGGGGGTGAATCCCGGTAAAATAAATAAATAAAAAAAAATTAAAAAAAAATGAAATGCACAATTTTAATTGTAAAAAAAAGAAAACACATACACTGTTTATACATATTTATTCCAGAAATGCTAATTATTTGATTATAGGATGCTCTCTCTGCAGATATTTTATAATATATAGTACATGTACCATTTTACTTTTCTACAACTTGAAATTTTCTGAATTCTGAAATGTCTGAACCAATGAATTTTGAATATGGGATTATAGATCTATAAAGATTGTTTTTTATTTTATCTTTTATTAAAAATTTATTTTGTAATTATAAAAAAAAATTGCCACTAGAAGCATGCTTAATAAAAAAAAATGAACTTTGTTAAAGAGTTCCATAGCCTATGACTTACCATAGTCACAACCCCAGCTCCTCAGCTTCAGCATTCCTGCTGCTTGTTAGTAGCAGGAAGCAATTCATACCTTTATCTTAACCCAAGTGATTGTGTGTTTTCACCTGTCTAGTGCTTCCCTGAAGGATCAATTCAATGATTAAAAATTGCTCTACCTCTCTTGGAAATTCATTGGCAGAGATAACTTCCAAAGTGGCATTTTTGGGAAGTTTATTAAGGCAAATTACAATTTTTATACAATAATAATCACAGAAAGCAAGAGACCAAAATGGCAAAATTAAGACACTTTCAGATAAAAGTTTTAAGAATTGGTTGTCTACACTGCTACATATGCAAAAAATTAATTAGCCTGAAAGAAAATGACAAAATACAAGGAACCCAATACATGTTTCCTTATGACAAAACATAAGGAACACAATAATATATTTTTGTAGATAAATGAAAAACTTGATATTTTCCTTTAATTGTTTAAGTCAACTGATTGTAATGCAAATTACGAAGATTAATAAAGTTATAAAATGCATATAATTATGCAAATGTTAAAAAATTTCCTGGAAGTCTAATAGAAATCAGAATAAAAAGAATAAAGTCATATTAATCCCTGTGATTTGATAAAGTGCAATGTTACAAACATAGTCAACAAAGGGAAAAGGTGAGGGGAGCCTAATCTGGAGGAAAGCTGGCACAAACTTCCAAAATTCCTCTTCCAGTGTAGTCACAGAGAATACATTTAGTCCCTAAGCAGTGAAATATAATATCTTAAATGCTGCTAACCAAGAACATTCATTAGCACCTCAGTTTCAAGGGTTTTCTTAGAGGCTGAACATGTATACACCCCCTGCCTAGAATGTGCCCAAGCTACAGACTCCTAGAGGAATATCAGATGTTTAGCATAAACCATATTGCTAGTAAACCAGTATTAACACCAGGGGTTGCTCCTGTTAGTTATGAGTGGAAACAATTTCAAAGGTAATTTCCAGATACCAATCAACTGCCAAATTTGTAAGCAGGCCTTTAAAGGTATAGAAGGGAAACTTACAATGTTAACCTTTTTCTGTACTTCATGGTGTGTTGTACAGAGCGCAATGTGTGTTGCGCTTACATATTATGATATGATATGAATCCTGAAGAGACATGAATATTAACTGCAGCAAACATTAAAAATATAATGTGAAGATGTCATTTGTAATGGCACAAATAAAAATTAAATAACAAATGGCACAAATAAAAATTAAATACTAAAACTGGATAGATATAATCCAAAACAAATCAAGATGGAAATGGATGGAAATGGAGTAATCAGTCTAATTAATAGGCAGAAATGTTTAGAATGAAAAAAAATCCAAGATTTGAAAAAAACAAAAATGACTGTATTCTATCTACAAATGATATACTCTAAATTTTAGCACACAGAGAATGAACATAAAATTATAAAGAAAAATGTATCATGTAACTATTAATATTACTTTAGTTTGACTATATTTACTCCAGAAAACTGAAAACCATCAGAATAAGAATTTCCAAAACAGTAACCTTTAATAACTAAGGAAAGATCATTTTTATAAATATAAAGTAAAATTTGACAAGCTTAAACTAAAAATTGACAAATACAAAGTCATATTTGACATTAGAATACCTAACCAAATTATTGCTCATTTAGAATAAATGAATAACTAATTAAATATGCAGATAATTTTGACAATTTATCAACCACTTTCACCATAGTCCTAAACTATAGAATAAACGTTCTTTCAAATCATAAAACAATCCCTAAAATAGACAATATGTTCAACCATAAGATATCACAATAAATGAAGATATTTAAATCTGAAAAACTCTCACAAAAGAGCTTAATATTGGGTAAATACAAAATCACATGTTAATTTCTTAAATATGAAATCACATTTTAATTTTTTAAATAAAATATATATGGAGTGTTTTAAATTTAGTTTATTTGGGTTTTTCAATTAATACTTTTAAAAGCTAAATATTAACAAGTTCTATAAATTACATGAGGAAAAAATTGCATCAGTGTGTGTCATTCTTTTTAATAATTTAAGTAAAATATTTTTCTTTCTACTAAAGTTATTGATTATTTGAAAATTTAGTATATAGTAAAATCTTTAGAGCTCCCATTCAACCACCCGATTACATGCATTGGGCTACTGAAACAAGTGATAAAAGTATAATTTTCTTATTAGATATTGTGAATATCTTGAAAACATCCCCTTCTGATCCTTAGCAGTTACTTTTGTGACTTGAATGTGTTCAATTCATATTTTTTGAGTAACTGTATCCTTAGTCCAATAAACAATAACCATGTATTAAAAGAACATAAACACAAAAACACCAGAAGAAATTTAGAACAAATATAAAAATCAAATTCTCCATCTTATTTGAAGACCCAGCCCACAGTGTTTTATGTTATGTTAGAAAAAAAGTTGTGATAAAAATGAGAATATTTATTTTATTTTAATAATTCAAATTTATAGCAAGGAGTCTGGTTTTGCAATTTCTATGAAATTATATTTTTACCATTCATATCTTGCTTTTCTTTTTACCTTAATTATATGAAAATGAAAGACCTAGAAAAAACCTAAAAAAGTAATTTTCTTTATTTTATAAAAAAAATCATAATCCTTTACAAAAGAATTTTATCAGCACACTGTTGTTCTCTATTCTCTCTCTACCTCCTTTTCTTCACCAAGCATTACCCTTAATATACTTAAGTTGCTATTTAGTCCAATACTGTTACTCTGAAATTATACAGCAGGAAAACTCTATTTAAAACCTTTATCTCCTTCTACTTTCTCTTCCCAACAATAACTCTCTTGTGATTTTATCCATCTGCACCCCACTGAGATGAGGTAGGAACAAAGGCAGAGTTATTAGTGTGAAAACAGAAACACAAAGAACAAAGAGATTTATCAGGAACATATACTTTATCAAACATGTGGAAATAAAGTCTGTATCTGCTTTTCTCAGCCCCTGGGTTCTCATGGTCTTCTGCTGAAAGTTAAAAGTTACATTAGAAACAAAAGGATTCTTTTAAAGTTGTTAAATATGCTGCCTAATAAGGTGCATAGCAAGCATTTAATATGAAGGACTTGATTTTGGCTTTACATACATTTAGGCTCAATTAAATAAATTTCATTTAAAATAGATTAAATTTCATGATTTTTAATTATTTCAAATTATTCTGATCATCCTTGGTATTACCATTTTGTTATTTAGTGGCAGTGGAATTACCTGGGGAATACAGAAATCTAACTTTAATATTACTTTTAGATACAAAGTTTAAAATCCTTAACTCTTTAGATAGTAGTTAAGTGATATGGATTCTCGGAGATAAGTTTGTGCTTTGAGTTTCAACCTAAGGAGAGAAAACAAAGGAATAATGATATGAGTCAGTGTGGAAATGAAGAAATAAAAGTCAAGTATATTTGTTATTGCTGTCTGCTATTGTTATTTCATTTGTTATTTCAACTAGTCTTTACCTAAAACAAAGTAAGCTTATGTTCCTGGAGCCTTCTAAATAAGAGAAACAAGTCATTATGAACAAGCCAAAATGGTGAAGTTACATTGCTGCTGCTGATTCCTGCTAACCGAACACAATCTTTTTGAAATTTGTAATGGGAAATTTGGTTAGTTATATTCCTGGAAGAGTTGTGAATATTGATTTTTCTCTAACTAGGGATATCTTTATCCCCTATCAATCATCTAGATTTTGCAAGCAAGCAAAATGATATGTATGGGAATTAGATAGTTATGGAAATACAGAACATTGATAGATCTCAGCCAACAGAGAAGCACTCAGAGTGAAGCTGTGCTGAATACCAATTAATTCTATTCTAATTATATATTCAGAGACAGGGTAATAACCACTGTATGGGGTTCTATCATCCCCAATGCCTAATTCTGTAGAAGTATTTCCAAGTAGACTTAAAATATCCAATGCTGTTTAAAAACCTATCAATGCACAGAACTTTGGGAGTCCACCTGGTCGTCCATTTTGTATGAAACATGCAAGGTTCTAGAGTAGAAGATACATGAAATCATGGGCAGAGAAGAATGTTTACATGGCCAATTCAAGTCCTAGGTATACAGTAATCTCAAAGACAAGGAGTTCTGCAAGGAGTTCTGAAATACAGACATGAAAATGTACACATAGGAATGGGAATGGAATATGAAGATCTGTGTGTCACACATTCATATTTACCATGGGCATCCATCAGTGAAGAGACAATATACAACTCAGCAGACAAATTGATTTATGAGGCTCTAGTTAGTAAACAATGTCTTTGTTATTGATCATTCTAGAGCTGATACAACGGGCACCTAAGCAAAGTATGAAGATGGAGATATGTGCCCAGAATTCAGTCTTTCAGAAATATGTGCCACTGTTGAGTTCCATATAAATTACAGTCCTTTATGAAATGTATATCTAAATAAGTGGGTAGCACATTGACCATATTGATTTCCCTGTGCCTTGGAAGGACCAGCTCAAAATTTACAGACAGGAATAGACATGTACTCTGATATGTTTTTGACTGCAGAACCTCAGTAATTAGCTTTGTTTATAGGCTTACACTATATATGATTCATCTGCATGAGACCAGACATAAATGTGACATCAGAGCAGGGCATATTACTTAAGAGCAAAGAAAATTCTGGGACTGTGAGTAAGTATCATGTCACATTCCATAACAGCTAACAGAGCAGTGAGCAGTTTATTAAAGTCATAGCTGAAGGGGTAGCTTAAATACAAGAATGGGACGCTTTATTAGGAAGCAATGGATGAGTATATTCTTCATTTTATTACATGTTTTATTCTATGTGCTGTAGATTTTTAATTAAAATATCATTACATTATAATATTACATAGGTTTTAGGTTTATGTTGTTAAAAGTCAACATGCATATACTACATTAAACTCACCAATAAAAGTCCTATTCAATCTTTCATCCAAATGACCCCCTTCACCCAATTTACCAAATTCCCTCCCCTCTTCCCCTGTGGTTATCACAATTGCTCTTGGAGTACTAAAAATTTATTTTTTTTAATAATCTAAATTAAACACTTTTGTATGTCACTCAAGTTCCAAAATGAAGAATTGATAAGTTGGGAACAAAATAGAATAAGCTCCACTTATCATTACTTCCCGTGACCTTGGGTGTTTGTACAATCTGGTCTTGCAATTCTAGACTCTGCAGATTTGGAAATCCTAGCTGTCAGGGTGGGAAGACTTGAAGAGGGCATAGCAAGAATTTCACTGAGGTGTTTTTTTTTTTTTTTCTAAGTTAGCAACAACAATATGAATTTTTAAAATGCTTATCAAGTACCTATTGTCTGACAAGGACCATATCAGTTTTGACATTCTTGAGCACCTATATCCAATAACAGATCAATGCAGGGCAGTAAGGATCAATTATTTCTGGACAACTTAGGTTCAGAGGATCAATTCTGACTCTCTTTGATCCGCTGAATGGGGATCGAAAACAGTGTGTTAAATTACCTTGAATGGAGATATTAAAATGTCTAAATAAACATTTGAACTTAAGTATGCATTGACTTTTAGGTCCAAATCTACATCAAAACTCAAAAGTAGTAACAGGCCCTATAAAGATTTTACTTATATCAGCCGGACCAGTATATACTGGAAAGATACTGCAGATGATAATTTTCTCTCTTTGTAGTCTTCTCTAAAGGCACAGCTTCTCCACTGGTGATCACTACAGTGAAAACAGCTTCTTCAGAATCTCATTCTAACAGGCAGGTTTCCTAGCGCTGTGGGTATTTCTTATTAACCATGGCTTTTATTTTTATACTGATGCTTTGACATCTTGGAGCCAGGCTGGCAGTTGGAAGAGTTTCTTTCATATACATAGTAATAAAACCCATATCCCCAACCATCTTGTTTATTTAGGTCTGAATTCTGGGCTTCTCTTGACCTTCCCTAATTGTCCCTAACCCAGGCACTAGACAAATAAAGACAGCTCTGATGCCTCAGAGCCTGCTGAAGTTATTCAAACTAGCCTACCTTGAGCCTGCTTACCCTACCATGTCCTTTCCATTTACCATGCAAACCACACTAAAGTTCCTTGCCTGCATTTACCCCCTCTTTTACTTTGCCTCTCTAATAATAATGACATTTGCTTACATGGCACTCCAGACAGTGGCCCCTTCTCTTGCTGTTTGAGTTACAAACTATCTTTCCAGTGACAGTGATCTTCTGTGTGAACAGCAATGTTCAGGAAACAGTAGCTTACCCTAGTACACTCCAGGGGTGGTTTCATAGAAGTAGCTTCTCCCCCTGAGTAGCTTTCCACAACTACCATGAGAGTGATTTCTGGCAAGTTCTAAAAGACAGATTTCCTACAAGTTCTACCACAACCACACTGTCTTTCAGTGAACCAAGGTTATCTTCTCTTACTTAGTTGTAAGAGTTTCTTTCATATACATAGTAATAAAGCCCATATCCCCAACCATCTTGCTTATTAAGTCTGAGTTCTGGGCTGGATGGTAGGCCTGAGGGGAGAGGAGTGCTTCTGTAGATACATTTATCTCAGCCATACGGTACTGACTATTCTTAATATGTTCTGTTTCTATGTCTATTAGAGGTCGCTTTAATTCTTATTAGTCAATCCCTGGTTTGTTCAGTCTTCTATTACTGGTAATCATTGTTTATGTTAAACTTTTCCTGCTCAGATTATTGTGTCACTGTATCTTCTAATTGGAGTCAGATTTATAAAGTTTTAAAATATATGGTTATGATGAGCTGAATGAATTTTTCTTGTTAGCACAGTTAGTCAGAATAACCATTTTATGAGCATTGGTATTAATTGTTTAGCAAATTCTTAGAAAACATAGTCCCTTCCCTAAAACTCAGCAATACTGATTAAGGTAGTCATTTAACCAATTGTCCTAAAAGTAGAAATTCCCTTTGTGTATTAAGAAACAAACCTTCATTCAAATTTTACTTACACATAATTACAGTTATTTAATTTTATTAAACATTATTCTGGACCAAGTAGGAATTCAAAGTTTATGTATACAAATAGAAAAACAAACTTGGGGGAAAATATGATATCTTCATGAACTGCATTAGAGTATTGGATAGCTGAATGAAAGACATGATGTTCCTAGTAATGCAACACAATTAATACATTTTGTTAAAGCTCTTCATCAATAAAGGAACTCTAATCCTTCACATTACCTTTGATATAATTTCTAGTTATCCTTAGACTTAGATGCCTGCTATGACTTAGAAGCCTGCTATTTTCTTTTTTTTTTTAACTGAAAGTTTGGCCTCCAAGCAGGTTTTTGTTTTTGCTTTGTTTTTTTTTTTTTTTTTTTTTTTTTAAACATCCCATGTACCAGGCAACCTGTGGAGGAAAGTTTTTGGTAGAAATGTGCTGGTAAAGCCTAAATAGGTTTTCTATATTATTACATACTTACAAAGTCATCTGACTTTTGTCTATTAATAGTTTTCCAACAAGTGAACCCTAGGGAAACACAATATCTATAAGTAATTTCCACAAGAAAAGCATAAGTTCTTCAACATACTCTCTCTTCTGTTTCTGGAAAATTCACAGTATCTAGTTAGAACTATTACTGAATTCTATCAGGAAGTAAGATACAGTTGAGGGGTCAAAAGTCATTAAATTTATAAATTTTCCACATTATTTCTATTATTGACATTCTGGTTCCTCATAGCTAATTAGCAGTAAATCCTTTACATAAAAAAGGAAAATAAAGAAGTTTATGTTTAGTCATATATATTAAAATCTGGCAAAACAGGTGTTAGATAACTTCAATATTGTTTTTTCATATGCCCAACACTAAACTGTTGAACTGCTTTGTTCATCCACACATCATTTCCCCGTCCCACGACTGCCCTTTAACTGCTCTGTAACTAATCATAGCTCAGGAGCATTTAGCTTTGGTCCTGTTTTATGATCAAATATAAAAGGGAATATTTATATGCGGAGATAAGTAGACTAAAATACAGAACATCTGAATTCTAGCTCTAGATTTGCGTTTTCACTTACTACACTGCAGATTTTCAGTTCCCTATTTCTCATATAAGAACACAAAAAGAATTCTCATGTAATATTACAAGAACATACAAAGGATGTATTTAAATGGCATTTTTCACAATGTAAAAAGAACCTATGCTTACTAATAGAAATATATTTTTCTAATTGTGTCAAATATATGTTGTCTTCATCTATTCAGACTATAACAGAGTGCCGTAGATTGGGTGCCTTATGAACAACAGGAATTTATTTCTAACATTCTGAAGTCTGAGCAGTAGCATATCCAGGCACAGCACATTGTGTTTGAGTCTCCTAATTCACAAATAAGACATCTTAATGCTGTGAAATGGAAAGGGGGAAGCTTACTCTCTTGGGCCTTTTTATAACATGTTAAGGTCATTCATTGGTTCTCTACTCTCATCACCTGATATTCATTCACAGGACTCGCCTCAAAATAATTCTTTTGGGGATTAGGATTTAGCCTATGAATTTAGAAGGCTATGGCACATGGATATATATATATATATATATATATATATATATATATATATATATATATATATATATAT
>PVHY01002639.1:0-11960 GCA_004024945.1 Uropsilus gracilis | reverse complement strand
TAAAAGCATGATTATTGAAATGAATTTTTGTTATAACTATGTGCATTTTATTCAGGCTTAGAAACAAACTAACAAATCACAGATTCCTATTTTCTTTTGCAGCTTTTAATGTGTTTTATTTGGTTACCATTTATGGTGATTTTCTATGTTGACCAACATTGCTTATAATGTCAAACTAGCATTGTCTATGGTAATGTTTGTGGATAGCTCAGAGTTAGTATATTACTACCTTCTGATTAATTGTAGTCTCATACACAAGGACCACCCACTGAGTTGATTAAACAATCAGTTTTCCAACTCATTCATTCTTGATGACTTAAATGATCATCATCTCAGTTTACTCTCTGAATCCTGGGAATACAGAGAAAAAGACAGGAAATCTTCATGATGTTACTGATGCAGCAAACAGAATACTTGGGGGGAAAGGCAGAATGTGTAGAAATTTTGTGAAAGAGAATTCATAAATTTTGATACATTCAAAGTATAAGATAAAATACTTGAGAAAAAGGGTATTAAGCAGATTTTTGTGACCTATATGGAAAAAGAAAGATGATATTCATGGTCTTTTCTGTTTCTTACTGATTGGTTAAACAACTTGACCCTTAACCTTTTTTATTGACTTTACTAAAGAGGAAGCCAATGGTGGCAATTACCACCTGTAAACCTGCTCTAGTAGCTAAGTTGAAAACTAAGAAATCTCAAATATTTCATCAGTTGTCAGGTGGTAACATGTTCAAATCACATTAAAAGTGTAAAACTACTGAAGAATCCATAAATATGTCAGTTTCCTATTACATATTTTTGTCACTTCATCAATTTCAGTGTTTTAATTAAAAAATATAGAGCCATTCCAAGACTGTTTTAACTTATGAAGTATCTATAAAAGGATTTTGAGTTATCTTTATATCAGGCATAATATATAGTTTCCAAATGTTAACACAAATAATATGCTTTTGAATTATAGCTTAAATTGCTTTATATAAATAAAACAGAACAGCATTTGATGTACCTTTTAAAAATCCTAAGAGTGTATGCCTACTGTGAATCCTTAGGGTCTATAAATCCTATGTTCTCAGTTGCCAGTTATTATTAACTGTCTTTCTGCATCTCTCATTCCCCTTGTTTAATGCCCCTCTTTGGCGTCCTTAAGGTGCTAAGAAATCCCATTTCAAGGGATTTTCACCATCTTGCCTTGCATCTCCAAATCTTCATCCAGCCTCTTCTGGCACATCTCCCTTCACTTTGTATTTCAAACACTCTGCTCTTCTTTCAGATTCTGAAACAGTCATGTTCCTTTCTCTTGCAAGATTCTTTAACAATCCTGTTTCCCGCTACTGGAACCTCCCTCCCTGCTTTTAGAAATTAGCCTTTGCTCTTGCTTCAGAGTTCAGTACAAGATTATTCCCTTAGGGAAATTTCCTTGAGAACTGACCCCTTACCCTAGGTCAATGCCTTATTGTAAGCTCTTACAGTGCCTCTTTATCCCTTGTCATATTTACTTGGACATTGGGAATTATTGCCTCTCTGCCCCACTAGAATCTAAACTCTTGGAACATAAGGGACTGTCTCTCCTTTGTTCAGTATTATTGGCAACTAGAATAGTGCATAAGTACTTTTTTTTTTTAACAAATGAATCACAGGGAAGTGGGTACCAAAGTTATCATACAGGACGTATAAGTACATTGCTTATCACAGGGAAGAGGGTACCAACGTTATCATACAGGACGTATAAGCACATTGCATTTGAGTCTAATACTTACAACTTCATCATTTTTGATAAGTTTAAGCCAACATACCAACTTTAGTTTTTCTCACATCACTTGGACTAAAGTCCTATTATGGTTGCGTATAGGCAATTATATTTTCTTTGTCATAACGCAAAAGTGTAGTATGTTTTCAAAAAAACTCATAATGAAATAAAATCAAGAAAACGAAAGTTACTTCTTGGGTGAAATTATCATACCTTCAAAAGAATAAATAAAAGCAGAGTAAATAAATATAAAATAAAAATAAAGTGATATCACAATGAAAGTATATCCCTCATTACTGCTAAGAATAGTAAATTTCTATTGAAATGAAGAAAGGGAATAGATCTTTCTAAATTTTAAATACAGCTCAAGAACTTTGAAATAGAAGAGTATAGGCAAGACTCATGCTAATGGGACAGGTACAGATAGCAGGTTACACAGGGGATATTGAAAAATCAGACTGGAAAGCTCTGTGTTTTGTGAATTTTATGTGGAGATGTTTGGAATTTATCATGTGAGAAATATGCAGTCTTTGCATTGTTTTTCTTAATGGAGTTGGCAATATAAAATCACTTTTATAATAATTAGAAAAAAATGAGGACTGATATTTGAGGTACAGACAACATGTTTTACAATAATATAAACACATAGCCAGGACTGTATGGTTTATAGTGGAACTAAGTTTAAGGGGACAGATGTATAAGAAAGTTTAAAAGAATAAATGTTGAATTTAAAGAGTAAATTCAGTGTTGATAATTTATACACAATTAAGAGAACAAGTGAAACAATGCTTGCTCTAAGGCTGATTGAAAGGCTAACTTCTTTATAAACAAACCCAAAAGCAACATGTTGTTAGTGTTGGTCAACCCACCTATTTTTCATATACCCTTCTGCTTTTTGTTTTGACTATGCAAATCCCTAGTGATCATATTTGGTGCCTACATACTCACAAAATAAAAACAATTTTAGGATTAAAAAAAGGATTTTTGCATAAGTGTGAGCACTTGGACTTAGAATGAAGACTGATATCTAGAGAAATCAAAAATATAAATCCAGGGTTTTTTTTAACTTACTAGATAAAAATCCAATGATATGGCATAATAAGAACTAGGCTTAGATACTACACTCATTTTTCTACATGTTCATTTATGAAGAAAAATCTTACAGATGGCAATCAAAATGCATCTGTTAAAATATCTGCCAATAATAAATCAATCCAGCAACAAAATTAATAGCCAGCAATAATTATAGGATATTTTAGAACCCGTGATGTCATCTGTGAAAGTGATATAAAGTGTTTAATGGTTTTCAAAATGTTAAAGTCCTATTGTGGTATTTTGAAAGTTCTACAACCAATTAACTAGAATTTAATTTTTAAAGTATATTGTAATTCTTCAAAATGAGAGACAACATCCACAGCAAATGTATTTTGTTTTCAATTGCAATGATGTAGCATCACTAACACCTTAATTTGTTTTTCAGGGTTAATTCTCATTTTTTTTGCAGATCTTAAAGAGTCTCCAAATAACTCTGAATATACTTGAACTTTTGGGAAATGTTATCAATTAAGAAAGAGCATTTCAGACAATTAGGGAAAATTATGCATGAACTTTGTATTAAAAATGTTGAAGAATTGTTCATTGTTTTTAAGGCAATGGTATGATAACATACATCTGATGAGGTGTGTGAACACACATATCTAAATCATATATGGTCTATAAACCAATATCACCCAATTAAAAAATAACAAAAGAGAGAGAAAGCAATTCAGTACTGTTTCTTGATTTTTTAAGCAAAATTAATACCTATACTTATCCATAAAAATCAAATCAATACAAGAGATTGTATCACTCAGGCACAAGGGTATATTGATTCAGCAATTGCTCAGTAAGGAGATTGTATCACTCAGTCACAAGGATATATTGATTCATCAATTGTTCACATAAGGCTAATAAAAGTCAATGTAGCAAAATAAAAACCTAACCTTATAAAGTATCAACACTAGTCAATTTCAGGTCTTTTGTTTTTGCTTTGTTTTGTTTGCTACATTTAAAAAGGACAGGTCTTTAGGAAAAGAAAAAAGAAAAAGAGAGACACCTGCATAGTAACAAGCAGACAAGAGAACTACCTAGGACTTCATTTCCTAGTTTTATATTTATAATATGAAATATAAACAGCACATCCGCTTAAAATTTGCTACAATCTTCCACAATGGAATATTCTTCTGAAACCACATAATGGACTTAGGAAAACATATCTTTGAAAATACTTGTCTGTGTTAGTCAAAATGATAGATATATGGTACAGCCACATCAAAATAAAACAACATTGTCATCTACAGCTGTGTTTTCTAGCCTTTGGTTTTATGTCATCACATATTTATCAATATAGCTAGTTTTTTTTCTTGATTAGTATACTCTAAATAGGTAAAAGTTTCACAGATAAATTGAGGACCAGCTATGATTTATTTTATAAAGAAGCTTTGTACACTAGCAATCAGGGAAATGCAAAGCAAAACCATAATGAGATACCACCTTACACCAGTAAGAGTGGCCCATATCCATAAAATGGGCAACAACAAGTGCTGGCAAGGATATGGAGAAAAAGGAACACTGTTGCACTGCTGGTGGGAATGAAAACTGCTCCAACCACTATGGAAAGCAGTGTGGAGGACCCTCAAACTAAGGAAGATGGAACTACCATTTGATCCAGCAATCGCTCTTCTTGGAATCTACCCAAAGGAGACCACAATACTTATACAAAGGGACACCTATATTTGGATCTTTATTGCATCACTATTTTAATTGCAAGGATATGGAAACAACCCAAATGTCTCAAAACAGATGAAGGGATGAAAAAGATGTGGTATATATACACAATGGAATATTACTCATCAATTAAAAATGACAAATTTTATGAATTTGAGATAACATGGATATACCTAGAAGAAATCATATTAGTAGAAACAAGTCAGAAAGAAAAAGACAGAAACCAAATGGCTTCACTAATAGATGAGACATAGGAAAAACAAACAAAATCCAGGAGGAAAATTCAGAACAAGCTAACAACCAAACTAAAGCACACAACTGGGGGGAGGGAAGGGGGGATGAATGGGAGTGGTCAGGGAGAGGAGATGGATGAACCCTGGGGAATACAACGATGTGAAATATAAATATTATTAAAAATACTTTTACTGAAAATGAGAAAAATAAATGGAAAACTATGAAAAATTGTGCAGGTATTTAAGTAATGCACTTTTAAAAGGAATTTATGTTAGAATATGGGTATGCCCAAGGCTGGGTAATTTTAACAAAGAATATGAAATTCTACATTTTTAGAAGGCTGTATATTCACAGTGAAAGGAGAAACTTCTTTACCCATGGCTTGTATAATGAGTCAGTCATTCAGAATAGATTAATACCTTGACTGTTTCTCGTGAATATCAATTTGTTTCGTAAAACATGAGTATGTGGATTTTGTAGTCACACTACCTAGGTTCAAGTCTTAAATCCAGTGTGATTATAGACAAGTAATCTAATCATTCTGTGCCGTGGTGTCTTCATGAATAACTCAAGTTGATGTGAGGTCAAGAGGAATTCTTTTCTTGTAGAAAATAACATATACTTCAGTAACTGGAACATCAAGTCATTTTTAGAAGTTTTTTAAAAGGTTAAATCTATGTCATAAGAAATGAAATTCTAATTTCATATTTGTAAACTATTGAAATGCCTCATGATGCCATAATTTCTTATTTATAACCGCTGGTTGAAAACATTTTATCAAATTAATTTTTCATCAACTTCAGAGATATCATGATTCTCAAAGAATTTAAGTGACTTTATATCTTCTCTATCACCATTCAAATGAGCTCCAGATTTCATACCCTGACAAGTTTATGACAGACAGGTATGCTAACGAACAAGCTGAAAAATTCTCAATTCTAACTTTCCACATCTGAATTCATATGAAATCTGTCTTTTATTACATATAAAAAAAAACCCTAAGATCTGAAAACCACTGATCTAGTCTAACTTTCAGTATATAGAAGGGGTAAAAGGAGTTCAGAAAAACATAATGGTTTGCTTTGGGTTACAAAAATTGTGAAGGAAAACACACACAAATCTCTTGATACCCAGATCCTTGCTTTTGCCAGTATATGATGTCACCTTTTAGAATGCCTGACTCATCTCTTAAAGTGACCATAATTGTGTAGAATTCCAGAATGCTATTTGTGAATATTATAATGGTCTAGGAAATCTTAACATTTCATGTTCTCATTGGTAAGGATCTTTTTATTAACTCTATTTGTCATATTCTCATCTTTAGTATCTATCTATCTGTCTATCTATATGAAGGCAAAATTGACAATGAAATTCTGGTTCAATTTCATTTTTCAAAGAACAGGATATCAGGGTGTTAATGAACTTGGCAGTCACTAGTTATAGTCCCAGGAATACTATGTCAGAGTAGTTACTACTTCACAAATGCTTCAATAGTGTCATCCAAAGGATGGCTCTGAAAATTTATCTGTATAGTTTCTAAGAACTTGTACAATTTCTTTTATTATCTGTAATCATGTCAATAGTCATAATACAGGCAGCCACAATTATAAACTTCAAACTGATCAATTAACTTTTCTAGTCTATTGATTCAACTTACCATGTGTTTCTCTCACAGGGGCACTTTAAAGTCAACACTCCAAGATTTCATCAAATAATTCAGAGAAATTGTGGTAAACTACATTTAAAGACAATATGAAATTTACTTTTTTGTTTCATTTTAGAAACTCTGAGGACTTCCAAAAACTGCCAGCAGTGTGTCAAGCCATCTGGGGCATTTTGCTACCAATTCCCATTGAAAAAGAATTATACTAATTTTTTATACTTGTATTTCCTACTTTGGATTTGTAGCAAACAACTTTTTTTCTCTTATACAAACTCAGAATTTTAATTTATTTGTATTATTGTCTTTGGAATTTTAAGGTATGACTCAAATTATATTTTGACCAGTCGGTTCCTGGAAGTCATTTTGAACTTGGTTTGAGGCAAAATCATTGGTTTTACAAAAATCTTTATTATACTCAACTTGCTATCCCATCTGTAAGCATAGTTCTTTTAAATCTCTTGTTTTTATTACTAAGGCAGTTTATGATACATAGATTATTTTTAAAAAACTATCTTGTATAGTTTTAAATTTTAATGCATTTCCAACTTATTACTTTACGGATATATTATTGTGGAATGTAGTGACGCAGGTTGAGAGATGAGCTTTCGCCTGGATAACTTTTTAATCTATCTAACCCCCTCTGGCACACTAGAGGATGGGAACAGTATTGTCTCTCACCTGTAACCTAGCTTCCTAACCACTTTGGAATGTCCCAAGAGACATATGACCTATTAGTAATGACTCTTACCCCCAAAGGTAAATTCTCCTGTTGTCACCCGTACCCCTGCTGTATATCACATACACTTTGGAAATCAGGTTACTACATCCTCATTAGTTCATTGTGATAATTTCTCTGTCAGGGTATATAAGTGGTTTTATCTAGACATGCTCCCCAGGATTCCTGTTCTGTGGGCTGCCTCACAGATCACTATCAATCTCTTCCATCTCATGTCTTCTTTCCCACATGCGACTCCTAACATATTATATTTATATATTTATTCATGTATATAATTTTTAGGGAAAATTTATTTTGTGCTTTTCAATAAAAATGATATTGATCAATACAGAAACATGCAACATAGAAAAGAACTACAGTTGACAATAATTACATTCTTCAAAAACAAAACACTCAGATTATTTTTTGCAATAGAAAAATACCAGTTCAAATAAAAAATAAATAGACTGCAGAAATTAAATGTTATAATAAACATGTTTGTTAAACTGGATGTAGGTATATGATAAACAGAAAGCAAAAAAGTGATCATAATGGGATTGATTGAGTTGTCCAAGAAAGTATCACATGTATGCTTTATCAAAAAGCAGGTAGAAAGGAAGAAACAAAGTCAGGTTTTTAGAGTAAAAACATGAAGATTTTAAGTATACATATATATCATATATATATGATATATATATATATGATATATATATATGATCACTCGGGATGGTACCAGAGAGCAAAAGTACAGAATTCTGGCTAGTACTCATGTGTGTCATATATCGTTTCTGTTCTACTGTGTATTTGCCCATTCTTTTCATTCATGTGTATGCCACTTCTCTACTCATTCTTTCCCTGAAAACTCTTTGGCAATCTTTTTCTTCTTCAGATATCAAGAAATACCTCTTCTGTGAACTCCTCCCTGGTGTATGTGGAAGACTGGGAGATTTAGTCCTCTGACCTCCAATGGCTTTGACTTTGAACCATTGGTTTTCAGTCTTGGCTACACATTGGAATCATCTAGGAAAGTTTAAATATATGGCTTGGACATATATCCCTAAGAGATCCTTAGTATATGCATATAAGTCATGTAGGTATACTCTGGGTATTTGGATCTAAAAAAAAAAAAATGAGAAAAAAGATTCTTTCAACACTCAGCGGTTCTAAACTTCAACAAATCTGAGTGCCACAGGCACATATGTTTCTAGCTGCATTATTTAAGTTAAACATAACACTACCCATCTGAACTCAAGGTTTATATAGAGAGAGTTATACAAAAGAAATAACTTGTTCTCAATGGTACTAGTTGGAAAAGCTGAATTTATACTTTTGAAGAATAAAGCCTTCCTAGGAGACCAACTGAATTGGTATTGCAACTCCCTAACCTCCTAAATATATTTTTATATAAGTAACTTAATCTCTAAAAGCTTCAGATTTCTCGTAAAGTTATCGGGATGATTAAATAAGATATAATATTTATATACATATATAAATAATATTGTCTAGTACAAAGGTGATGTTAAATCATTTAATAGCTACCATTGTAATTTACTCATTAAAAAATAATTGAGCATATTTTATGGGCAAATGCCATCCTAAGAACTTAAAAATATTTCATTAACTTTCAGAATAACCTAAAATAAAATGTATTATTCTCTATGAGGAAACAATGATACAAAGATCAAATAACTCGTCCACAGACCTGCGAAGGATCACCACCTATCTTTGATTAATTAATCACTTTGTCTGTAATTTAATAATTAACACTTTCTCTGAAAGCATACCCTGACTTACCTAAATTATTCCAAGTCCTGTTATTGATAATTTTCTCGTGTTTCCTGAATACTTATAATGCACTTAAAATCTTTATCTGTTGCCTATCTTCTCCATATTACACTACTACAGAGTTCTATAAGAAGGAGAAATGTGTCCTTTTTTATATCACTGCTCCCTAGTCAATCCCTGACACATTTTAGTCCATGAGCAATAGATATTGAATAAATAGGCTAACAAAAAATGAATTAGCTGCTGCCTAGTTTTGTTTCATCATTCAAATTTAGCACAACTACTAACTGGAAATGATTCTTGGCCTTTAAAATAGGACTTAATCTCAAAAATGAAGAAAATTCTTCAATTATATGAAGTGACAACAATGTAGAAATCACATTAATTTGTCATTGAAAGAAGTAAATTCTCCTAGGTGATGATGATAATGTATCTTTGCTCTCTTTTATTATTCTTTATGCTTTTGCCTATGAACTGGGTGCCAAGTTTGGGGGCCTCTTGTTCTACCTTGAGAGCATAATCTGGGCAGACTAATACAACTACAAAATCAAAGACAGTTTCATTATGTGATAGACCTTTTGGAATTTGAGGATAAAGTTTCAAAAGCCTCAGGCATGCTTTGGCGATTCTTGGCAATGATGCACCGTACTCAAAATAGGAGAGTCAGATCTGGGTCTAGCAGACTTTGAAAGATCAAATACTAGCGTTCTGATAACCCACTATATTACCAACCTCTTTCTCTTTTCTACCTAGCCATTTCCACAGAGTCCTCTGAAAATATCCCTATAAAAATGCTTTTTTGCTAAATGACAATTTTTGATTATTATTGGTTTTGTTAAAACTAATTTGGCTGAACAATACTTCCACAATAAATGATTTTAGCATTTTAATGCTATAAATGAAATAGTAATAAAGGGAGGATGTTTTAATTTTTATATCTGGATTGAAGGTGAGCAAATATTTATATCTCCCGAAATTAATAGCCAAATAAACAGTCACTATAAGTTATTCATAACTGAGTAGAAACTTCTAGCAATCAATATTTGAGCAGTTGCTTTATATAAATATTATGTTTTCATTTTAATAAGAAACTAGAGCTTTTTAAAAAAAGATATAAGTTGCCATGATACACAAGTAATAAATGTCAGGGGAATAACTGAACATAGGCCTTAAAACTCTGCTCCTAAAGATTCATTATCCTGCATAAGGTAATCATGATAGTTATGATAATAATGATTGACAGTTATTGATAAATACTTATATGCTAAGCACTATTCTAGGTGCTTTATATGTACAAACATATTCAATACACATGACGACTAGACATCACCTTCCCTCAATTCTGAGCTGTTACCAATGATAGACACACCACTGATTTGAGAACAGCATTCAAGGAAAAATAGAACATGTTCTATGTTAAAAGTCTTATCAATTATATGATTGAAATTTGAACAACACATTTTTGTTACAGATAAGTCCACTCACTGGCAGATTTTTTTTTAAGTACAGTATTGTAAATGCACTTTCTCTTTCCTATGATTTTCTTAAAAAAAAACATTTTCTTTTATTATGTAATGATTATAAGAATACAGTATAAAGTTCATATAACATACAGTGTTAGTTAATTTACTATTTCTGTGTTAGTAAGACTTCAGGTCAACAGCAAGCAGTTAGTAGTTAAGTTCTGTGGTAGTCTGAGGCACTGGTACACCTAACTTTGTGTTGTTCAAGGGTTAATTGTACTATAGGTTCCCAACTAAAATATTAAAGTACAAAAAGTTTATTTTTAATATTTTAAAGTAACAATTTATGTCTAGAACCAAAGAAACATGAAATAATATTCACATATTTCAAGAATTACAAATATTGTTATTACAAGGATACCAAGGAAAGAAAATCTGAACTAAAATGCATAGTATGTAATGGAAAATAGGAAATTAAAATTCTAGACATCCTGAAGTTCTTACAGAGTCTCAAAGATTCTGAATACACTGTATTCATTTATTTTACCTGCTGTCTTCCCCACTGAAGGACCATATGGTTATATTAGGTTCAACTGAATACTTCTGAATAATCTCCCTATTTTAAAGTTAGCAGGTCACCAACTTTAATACCATCTGCAACTTTAAATGCCCTTTGCTATGTAATCTAACATTTTCAGCAGAATATAAAGCTGTATCAATCCTACAATTGACTTAAAAAATGCTAAAGAGGAATTTCAACTTACTTGACAAAGGCTATCTGCCCATTATTGTGGTAAGGGGACACTGGGAATCAAGCAAAATATCATAGATTTACATGTTTTGAATGAGATGAGAATAGATGATTAAAGGGAATGTTTTTCTCCAAAGGAAGGAAAAAAGCTCAGCAGTCTAATGGTTGTCTTGTGTGCTCATTTCAACCTAACCTCCTTTTAGGATGGTCCTTAATGCACTTCATAACTCTGATTATGTATGAACCTTCACATCATTCTTTGCCTATAGAAATTCTCATAAGGCTAGTTGTACCTCAAATGCTAATTCTTCTGGAAGAGAAATACATTTTGGAACTTTCTGGCTCTGAACTATTTGCCACTATTTGAAAGGTTTTGCAATAAATAATACTACAAGGATTCTGAGAGTAAATTTTGTCTTTATTGCTTCAGAGGCTCTTTACTGTTTCAGAGGCCCTCTTAACTTTTGATCTAGGAATTTTGTTTTTAACCTACCTATACTATTCTTGTCTGTTCTGTATTTAAAGAGCTATTCCAGATACTTTCCATGGTATTTGGTTTGTATTGGGTAAGCATGCCCAGAGTAAGTTCACTATTGATTCAGACAGATGGATAATGAGAGTCCTGGAGCTCTAGTTGGATTTTACAGGATTTAATTCTTAAGGAACCAATACACAGCACACCACCAGCAAGGAGACTGCACCAATTATATGGTAATCTATAGAGGCAGGCAAGCAAGGCAGGGCATAGGAATGGAAGCCAAGAAATCAAGAGAGGTTCCAGGGCCCCCACAAATCTCCCCCCCTTCCTCCTCCTCCTCCTCCTCTTCCTCCTC
>PVHY01002638.1:93965-122641 GCA_004024945.1 Uropsilus gracilis | reverse complement strand
CCCAAAATGTAAGTCAAGTGATTTTGTGTACAGCTGAAAGCTACTGATAGCTTCCCTTAGCTTTTAGCATAAAAATCAGCCTTGCATGGCTCCTACCGACCTGTTCTTTCTGCTCCTCCCACCTTACCACCTTATTGGGTTCTTGCCTGACCTTATGACCTCACCCCTTTACCCACCCCCTCCTCATATTGCCAGTTATAGAGCCTTCCCTTCTGTTTCCCCAAATGCCCAAATTTCTATTTTGGTGTAATCCCTACAGTCCCTTAACCCACCCCCAATTTCCTGTTCTTCATGTGACTAACTCATCCACATCCTAAGGGTCTCAGCCACGTGAACCTCTTAGAGAACCTCCCCAAACTACCCTAAATTAAAATGAACTACCCACATTTCCTCTGTATCATGATATTATTTGTTTCCTTGCAGGCCACTCGCCATATTCTAGAAATATGTTGTTTATGCATCATGTGGTCATTTTAAGTTTGCCTCCAACCCACCAACACCAATTACTTGTAAACCCCAGGAGACAGGACATGACACATCTTATTCATCACAGCATTTCCTGAATCCCAATGCCTGTCATATATGTGTGCCAAATGAATGAAAATGCAGAATATTTCTTCTAAAGATAATTTATAAAATTATGATTATGAGCCAACCTGTATATTGACTCTTTTATATTTATTAGTTCCTTGAAATACCCAAAAGTAGATCTTCCTCTGCCTATATTAGAGTTGTATAAACAGGGGCTTGACCCCAGTCACCCAGCTTTTATGGTCAGAATTAACATTCAGCCCAAAGTCTGTCTGATTCTGCTAACCCACTGTCACCAGTGAGACAGAATATTAGTAGAAATGCTACAACCGGTTAGTTTTTCACATTGTTTAAAAATAGCTGAAGATTTAAGACAAGGTCTTCTCATATAGCAACTTTGATGGTCTTTTCACCAGAGAGATGATTTTAACTAGTTCTAAAAATGTGGGCTTTTCTTTAAAAATATAGAAACACGTTTTTTTCCTAGTAGCATGTGTCCCTCTACAAGACGCAAGCATTAATGGGAGTCTGGTAGTGGGGCTCTGGATAAAACCTGAAAGCTATTGAAACAGGGCAACTAGAGAAAGACATTTTGCCTTTAACTGAAACACATGCAGGTCTGCTCCTCTCTATAAAGCAGGCTACTAGCAGTTTACATTAGCAATAACCTTTAACCAGAAGTAGACACACCTATGCCTGCTTCTCTCCCTAGGAAGCAGGCTACAAACTGTTCATTAATATTTTTCACTGTTCACCTTCTGTTGGTATGCAAAAATCAATTACCAGCTTCTCACTGCTTTCTTTCCCTCTTTCAGACCTAAAAGAAAAACTTAAAAACACAACTTAAACTCTCGTGGGTTCTTTCCACCATCCCCAGCTTTCTCAACCAAAATACCAAGTCAAAGCAAGACAATCGGTGCAGACTAATTTATTTCTAGAAAGTGATTTCCTAATTACTACAAAAGAAACATGTAAGACTCCAATTACTTTAAAATTGTCCAAAACCTTTCTTAGCATTGTCCAAAGTCCTTTCCCCAGATTGCCCAAAAATCCTCAGTCTCTCAGTCCTGATCATCTCACCAACGTCAGCCAATCAGAGTTCCTCTCCACGTGTTTGAAGACATCTTTCTTTGGTGTGCTCCTTTGATGTGCTTCAGGTCCTCCATGCCATCTTCTCCTTGTTGTCTCCAGGTAGTAGAAACTCCATGGTGCTAACCAGCAAAGTTCACTTTCTTTTCAGGCCTGACTTTCACATGGCCTCTTCCAGACACAAGTCAAACTCAGCAAAACAAACTCCAACACGGAGTTCAAATCTGCAAACTCCTTAACTGCATTCAGCATACATGCTGCCAGCCTGGGCCAGCCAAAGGCTGCAGGCCCCCAGGCCTTTGGCCACATGGCTCACATCTTTACCCTACAAAATGGCCCATTCCAATCTCTCCTCCATTGAATCTCTATCGGATATCCATATTGGAATCTCTCTCTTTGTTTCCACACCCTTTATATACCCTGATTTCCCGCCTTCCAGGAACGGCACTGGACTATTTCATTTCTTCCTCCCCCCTGCATCTCCCTGAAGGGAAATTCCAAATAAGGCCTTTCTCACATTTTAGCATACCTTCCTTGAAATCTGCAATCTTAAACAGGAGACAATGGGGGGGGGGTATAGCACCCTCTATCACTACCTCCACCATTCATCTTACACCCAGCATGGTATAAGTGCTCGTGAGGCCTGGTGTGTGTAGCAAATCCCCACACAGCCCTTGTTGCCCACTGACTTACCCCGTCAGGGCTTTGCGTGAAAAACTCAAAGAATGAAAGGAAAGAAAAATGACTCTCATCCCTGCAAACTGAGCAGAGAAAATAGGCAGATTCTTTCTCCCCTGAGTGCAGATGGACTCTAATGGCAATAGGCACGCCTTGTGGAGGACCTGGAGTTGTGTCTTCAAGGTCAGGCAAGGCCAAGAATTGTCAACTCTGCCTGACCTTGGCTGAAATCCAAGAAAGGAGTTTCTCTGGAGTCATAGATCCCCGTTATGTCCCTGGGGCTTAGTGTTTCTGTTTCCATGAGATCAGAGGGCTTCACATGACCTCGATGAGGCAGAGGCAATCCCACCATCCTGTAAGTTCTCAGCACTAACAACAAGCTTTTACTTAGTCTTTGGCGATGTGTGCTATCCAGAAGTGCATTTATGATGAGTGTGCAGTTCAAAGTGTTTCCAGTACACTCCAGTGTTTATCCAAAGTAAGAAACAAAATGCTATCGCTGCTTCCAAACGTCTGCCCCCCCTCCTCTGCTTTCTCCTCCCTCTGTCCCCCTATCTCTTGAAAATACATCTCCAGGGCCACTCCTGTGCTAAACTCTGACACCATAGATTTATTTTGCTTGCTACTTTATGTAAATGTGACTGTGCAGCGCTTATCCTTTTGTACCTAGATTCTTTCACTTAAGACTACGTTAATAATGCATGCATTTATTCTTGCTGCTTCTAGTAGTTGTTGAGTATTTGTTCTCCTGAGAATGTAGTTTGCCACCACACAACCACAATTTGTTTATTAAAGTTTTACTTTTAATATTATGCTTCCAAGTAGTGTCATTTTCTAGGCTGGATGGAAATGAAGCTATTTACTACCGCCACCTCTTTAAAAATGGGAACGTTTCATAAATTCTATTCCATCCAATTAATTTTTGAGAAAAAAGTTATTTCTCCTCTATTACTCGACAATATCTAGATATATTTGTTAGGCTGTGATTCATTGTGGAGTGTTTATATACAGGCAACAGGACCAGGTCCCCGATGTGTCAGAGTCAGGGACCAGTGTTATGGCTATTAGAGATGTTGAGCATAAAGCCAGTAACAAACAACCCTATCAGAGATGCCAAGAAAGGCATCTTGTTCTCACTCAGTAGATGATGTCGGAGGCAGAGTTGGTCAAGTCTGCAAAAGAGTAGTACCAGAGAACATGGACCAGTGCTACAGCTCTGTGAATATCTTCCCAGAAAAAATCCAGACAAATCTGATTGACTCAAGACTGATTGAGTCTGACTTATATACTTTTCAAAGTACCCCCCTTTCAAACCTGATTAGTCCTTTTTCATTGGTGCTCCATTGGTATTGGTTCATTTATAATCCCAGCTATTTAATTGGTGCCTGTTGAACAGCATCAATGTATCCAACCTGACCTATACTGTGGTTGGGTTTCAAAATGGAGCCCCAGGAACAGTGAAAGGGCACAAGGCCACACAGAGCTCCAATCCTAGATGTTTTTTGGTGCTTGTGAAGCTCCAATCAATTTGGTCCTTTTGAGTCCTTTTCAATATCATACTGTCCATCCATTTTCAATCTCATACTGCTTGTTTCAAACCTGAAACTGCACCAGTGTGTACAATCTGACCTATTTGAAGGTTGGGCTTCAAAACTGAACACCAGGAGCCTCTTAGGCACTGGTGCAAGCTGAAACCTGATTGGTGACCATAAGCGTGCCAGTCAGATCGGTCCATTTTCAATCTACTTTCAATCCTGTGCTGATTTCATGGGCTCCTCCGACAATAACTTTGCACTCTCTAGATCTCTGCCTCCAACAAGCCATTATAACCTCTTATATCTGATGATCAGGTCCTACTCAGAAAAATGGTCTCTGCCTCTAGACAAGCTATTATAATCTCTCAGATCTGGTGATAAGGTCTTACTCAGAAAAACGGTCTGGTCTTTGTATGTTTTGCTAACCCTCCACACTTCTTTAAAACTTTCAGGCATTAAATTTTGAGTGTATCAGAAAAAAAGAAAGTCAATGCGTAAAAGATAAAACCTATTGGTCTTGTTGAGCTGACATAGACCTGAGAAAAAGACAAAACTTTAAATGCATGTTTTCTCCTTGTTTCTATTCACCCCAAGATTCACTTCCTAGTAAACACCGAGATCATGTATAAAACTATGAGGCTTCCTTGGTAATTGTTCTAAACTTTCAGTCTGAGGTATGGAGAATAGCATTTGAGATGAGTGACCTCTGCTGACAATATTCCTTGTTTGGGGAACTTGATTTTGAATTTATGGAAGCAACAATAATTTGGAGTTGATTTTAGCTCTTAATTTTTGTGAATCTAAAAAAAAAATATGGACCTATATTTTATTTTCCCTAATAGTCTCTCTGCAGACTGCTTTTGTAAGTGTATATGTGGTTCAGATAAAGCCTTTGTCAATTATACTCCTGGGACTTTTGAGTAGTTAAATGACTAATGAGGAGGCGCGTTTGTGGAAAAGTTGTCAACTTGACACAGTCATGTAGTTTTGACTTGAGCCTCAGTATCTGCTCAGTGGGTAATATCTGAGGCAGGGCAGAGGACATCTGATTATATGCCAGCCTGTAATTCATTCTCTCTCTTATCTTCTGCTTCTCTCTCTCCCCCCTCCATTATTATTGCTTTACACCATTTGTCCACTGTTACATCATGTTCTATAGTTGTAAGTGCATGGGTAAGGCCCCACCAATTGAGTCAATCCTTGCCCCCAGGTTTGTCCTGTTTCAAGAGTTCTTCCTCTGCTCCTTTTCTTCACTTACTCAGGTAATATTTCCATCTCTAGCTTATCTATGCACCAATCCCATTTCTTAATTTGATTGCTATGAGAAACCTGTGAAAAAGCATATTTGAGGGACAATACTTATAATTTGCTCTGGCTCTTAGCTGTAAATGCAGAGAAGGCACCAAGAAAATGGCTAAGGTGGTTGCAGTTAATTAATGTTCATATTTCTGATGAGAAACACTTAAGCAAATAGCACTGGAAATACTTGAACTCCGTTCAATTCCATGATTTGTGCACTCTTATCTACCAACCTCATTTCCATGACAACCAAAGAACCTTCTTTAAAACTCAGTTCAAATGCCATTCCTTCTGAGACACTGATTTCAGTAAGTCTCAGACACAGTGATGAGTCCATTGCTCCATGCTTCCATGTCCCTGACTTACTGCTTTGCAATTTTCCTGTTTGTATGTACCTTTCTCCCCTACCAATAGTAAGTTCTTGATGTAAGTTCTTGACAAATTTTGAAAAAGCCTACATATTAGAAGTATATTTTCAATAAATGTTTGTTAATGGAAAGAAATTGAGAGGGTGAAAGAAAGCAGGGAAGGGAAGGGAGAGAAGAAGAGAGAAAGGAAAAGGAATGAGATTGTGAGTAAGATGGTGAGGATGAGAGGAGATGACAAGGGAAAAGAATGGAAGGAGGGAAGGAACTATATGAGGGAGAAGACCACCACCTTCTGTGGTTGGTACTAGTGTTCAACTTGATTATACAAGGTGGAGTTTTTTTCTAGACTCTACCTCCTGAGGACAACTCAATGTTTGAAGATGGGACTTTTCAAGCTCCACCCCCTGAGTGGGGGCTGATGGGAAATAGTGGATGAGCTGAGGTTTTTGGCAGGTAAACTGCTGGAGCTTTTGGTCAGTTATAACTGCTGTGACTTTTGGGCACTTAAATAGCTGAGGTATTTGTCAGTCAAACTGCTGGAATTTGGGGCCAGTTAAGCTACTGGGGCATTGGCAGTTAAGCTGCTGTGCTTCTGGCAGTTTAACCACTAATAAGGTGTCTCTTTGGAGAAGCTGTCAGAGGAGTACTCTAACCGCCCCCCCTCAATCCCCAATTCCTGGTGTTTAGCTTTGAAGCCCAACCTCAGTATAGGTAAGGTTGGATACACTAGTAAAATTTCAGTTTTGAAACCAGTGTGGGACTGAAAATTGACCAATTTGATTGGTGCTCCTCTGAACACCAATCATGTTTGAACTTCCACTGGTGCCAAAGGGACACTTGGTGTTGTTTTTTGAAGCTCCACCTCAGCATAGGTCAGGCTGGACATATTGGTACTGTTTCAGGCAGTCTTGAAACCAGAATGGTATTGAAATGGACCAATTTGGTTGGTGCTCAACCAGGACCAACCAAATAGGATCATAAACAGACCTCTATGATTGGAACTTGCATTGGCACCAATCAGGTTCATATATTCACAGGTATCAATCAATTAAAATGGGTCAATGAGATTTGAAATGTGGGTGAACTAAAGGGTCTATAAGTCAGGTTTCAGAAGGTTTCAAGAGATATGCTCATCTGGACTCTCTTCTAAAAGAACCTTTGCAGATCTAGTCTCCAACCCTGACTCTAATATCACCTGTTGAAAGAACTATAAGCCTGTTTCTAGTAACTTTAAAAGAACTATTTGCTATTGGCTTATACCCAGCATCTTTAAGAGCTATAACATTGACCCCTACCTTTGACACATCTGGCATAGCCTCCTGGTGTTGCCTCCAGTGCTCTTGCGTCTGGCATCCAGTGCTGCCCAGCCCAGCCTTTGGATTGCTCTTCCTGACTGCTATGGCAACACTTGTGGAAAGGATTTCACAGAGACCTCTGTAGACCTTCTCAGACCTTATTCAAGACATTTGCATCTCATCTCTGCTTCAAACCATGTCCTGACAATTGCTACTGCCTACAGCCCTACCTCTTTTTCCTTTGTCTCAATTTCTTTATCTCTCTCTCTCCCCTCTATAAATAAACTCTTGTTGCACTCTGAGCTTGAGTCATGTCAATTGTAATTGTAGTTGTGAAGGCAAGGGTGAGGACCCACCAACTATGATTTTTGCCCCCCAACTTAACACAGCTTCAAAGCTACTAGCTTGCCAAATGTGGTTAAGACCTGGACATCAGTCTCTGCTTGGCAGATGTTGTCTGGAGTAGGATAAACAACATTTAACCCATGCCAACCTGTGAATACTCTCTCTGCTGTCTCCTTTCTTTCTTTTCCTCACTCCCTGTGTAAATACAGTTGCTTCACACTGTATCTGCTTTTGAGTCATGTCTGGCAGTTGTAAGTGTGTGGATGATTTCCCACAGGTTGGTTTGCTTCAGAAAGGAGAGATGGAGAGAGGCAAGTAGCCCCCAGAATGTCATTGAGTTTAAAAGCAACTTAAGCCACTATCTTGTCTTTCAGAATTTCTACATATCTTTGTGGATGCTACTAACTTTTATGTTTTTTTCCCACTGAGTCCTGTGTGAAATTGGTGTGTTTGTCCCCATAATAAGGTTCTGATATAGTAGCATGCTGGTTTGATCTCATTCTTAGGTGTTTTGTAAGCATTTCAAAGAGGGAACAACTCTTCATGGTGACACAATAGCTTTTTCTGCTCTTTTTCTGAAATAGACCCAGAAAATGTAATCTGGGAACAGGTGAGTATATTTAGCATATGGGAAGGAAGTGAATTATTTGTTACCAAACGGTAAGTTGTGATGCTCAACCTCTTACATATTCCTCCCAATGATTTTCTTTTCCTAGCAGTCCCTTTTCACATTGAATCAGAGTAAGTCCATGTGACCAGGAAAATACAGCCCAAGTGCTGGTATGTTACTTCTGAACTTGGTGATATAAGATATTAAAGCTTCTAGGCCGGGCACGGTGGCTCGTACTTGTAAGCTTCAGCCTATGAAGCGGCCGGGGCTAGGGATCGCGGTTCGAGTGCCGCCTGGGGCCCATAGCGAGACCTAGTTCCAAAAAAAATAGCTGGGCGTGGTGGTGCGCGCCTGTAATCCCAGCTACCTGGGAAGCTGAGGCTGGGGATTGCTTGAGTCTGTGGTACCCCGGGCAACGAGAACCTGCGGTTCCACAGGCAAAAATAGCAAGACCTAGTCTCAAAAAAAAAAAAATAGTATTTAAGCTTCTGGCTTGGTGGTATACATCCCCAGTCTCATTGTACACACTGGGGAAAGCCAGCTGCCATGGCTGTTGTGAGCAGTCTTGTGGAAAAAATCCATGTGATAAAGAACTGAGTCCTTTTTCCCACAGCTCCTTGAGAGAGTTTCTAAGTCATGACCCAGCTCTAGTCAAGTCTTCAGAATGCTATGGCACTCATCCCAGGAATTTGTCCAACAACTTAGGGAAATGGGAAAGAGAGACTTTATTGGTTTCCATCAGTGGGCTCATTGGGATAGCTTCCTAACATCTGAGCCCCAAAAGTCAGGGGAAAGTAGGTTTTATAGTATTCCCTGATAAGCAGAAGCTGGTTGTTATGCAGAAAACAAGTAGTTGGCGATTCCTGATAGGTGAGGTGGGTTATGGTTAGTTTATCTTGACTATATACTTGGTGTTAGGTGGGACTGGGTGGTGGGCCTGTGAAAGTTCCTCATTCTAGCCTGCTTTTGATTCTAGTAATTTTTCCTTGTCAAGATGGGTGCAGTCAGCATCAACAACTGCAATGCAATTTCATGACAGGCCCAAAAATGGCACTTCCAGGCACCTCTGGATTAGTGAAACTCTCAAATAAGTAATAAATATTTGGTTTCAGCTGCTCCACTTTGGGAGCGATCTGATATACAGCAATAAAAACAACTGTGGGCTTGTTATTAAACTTCTTACCTGGGGAAGTAGAGGCAGAAAGAAAAAATGCTTGTGTCTTTTTTCCCCAAATTGAAAAAACAAGAATATGGGCAAAGAAATATTCCCAGTTCTGAAGAAACAGGTGAAGGGACAGGGGGAGTTAGGGAGTCACTTTTACTCTGATATTGTTCAATTGCTGCTGAGATTCAGCAGAGAGTGCTTCCCTTTAAAAAGGTGGTATCAGATGGGCACAGTGGTTTGTGCCTGTAAGCTTCAGCCTATGAAGTGGCTGGGGCTAGGGATCGTGGTTCGAGTCCTGCTCGGGGCAACACAGTGAGACCTAGTCCCAAAAAATAGCTAGACGTGGTAGTGCGCGCCTGTCATCCCAGCTACCTGGGAAGTCCCGAACCTGAGGACTCTAGTGATCCCTAGTCTCAGCCTCCCAGGTAGCTGGAATTACAGGTGCGTGCCACCATGCCCGGTTAGGACTAATAATTTAATCAATAATACCCACCTAATAAAATCAACATTCTGTATAAAGAAGTTCTTTAGGTTTCTAATACATAACTATAGATCTGTGTTCAAGAAGGATATCTCAATTTTATGAGAAGACGTGGAAAGTCCAAGTTGGTACCCTCCCAGACCTCATCGTATGGGTTCTTTCTTTTGACCAGTACTGATTTGTATCCTTCACACTAAACTGTAATCACAGGTATAGTGCTTCCTGACTTCTGTGCATCATTATAGTGTTTTATCGAACCTGAGAGAGTCAAAGAAAACTGAGTTTGTAGTCTCTTGGTCAGAAGTGTGAATTGCCTGGCGATCCCAGTACTTGTCGTTGGTATTTGTTTAAAGTGAGGGAAATTTCTTAGCAACTGTGTCCTTAATCCTGACTGTTCGAACTTTGCCTGACTGATGTCACACTTGCACTGAACTATTACTTTCTGTGCCTGATTGTTTCATCATATCCTTATAAGGAAGGTGATTATATCAACTATTTTAAAGTGAAAGGATGACAGAAAAGAGGTGCCAGTAATGAATTTATCCTGAATTTAAATTTCAAAAGAGAAAGCTATAGAAATTCAGTCAACAATGCATGATGACATGTACATAGTAACATACAAAAAATTATTAATTAACTCAGAGCTGTGATGATTTTATTAACTAAAATTTTCTAGAATTATAATCCCCAAGCCAAAATAATTTTTCCCAGTTTGTATGTTTATTTATTCATTTTCATGGGTTACAACCCATTTAAGTAAAAATATTCAACTTATTAAATAACTTTTTGACTTATTAAAAAACAGTACCATTTAAATTCAAACAAAATATTAGTCATGATGCCTGAGGGGCCATCATTCTTGAAAATTTAGAAATGTTTCACTCTCTATCATTAACATCTGTGTTTTTTTTATTTTCCCAGACTTGAAAATACAAGAGAATCATATGGAAAAGGTTCGTTTAAGAACCAGGGGCCTCTGCTCGAGCCAAGGAGAGCCTGGGTCTAGTGGATGGCTTGTTGAGTGATCCATGCCCACTCAAATACAGGAAGAATTTAGCGTCACAGTACTGAACTCTTTATGATTTATGATGTTGCCAGACAAAATCCTAGTGCAAAAGTCATTTGAACCTGTTAGCCAAGAGCCATTTCACATGCAAATGATTGAACTAACAAACATTAGCAAACCCATATGAGAGACTCCAGAATTATTTCTACAATTTGGGCTAGCATTTGCTTTTTAGTAACACAGAGAACAAAAGAAACCTCTTCAAAGGGCCAAAAGGCTTTTTAGCTTTGTAAGTAATCTGTCAATGGAACTACAGGTGGAAAGATGTATTTTGTCTTGCTTGAGTACTGTGAAAATGGAGAACTCAAATGTATGTGGAGAGTTTGAACTTGTTCAGGAACATGTGGAGGAGCAGGGATGTCTCCATTTTAAGGCCCAGAACAGTCCAATCATTCCTGGGGTTTTCATTCATCAAATAGGGTGATTGTCATGCTCCCCTCTCCTGTCTTCCTGCTATTCTTCTCAGCATCTCCTGTCTGCCATCTCTCTGTTACCAGACAAGGAAAATTAAAGTTTAAAAAAATTACCCACCTGAGCTGGGATCCTGAAAGGTGTTTTTGAAGTCCTATCCCTCCTTTCTAGATTCTATCTTTATTAACATGATCATCCTTCACCTTTCCTCATGGATTCTATATGGTCAGTTCTCATATGTCCATCACATTCCATTGTCATGTCCTCTAGTAACTTTATATGTTCCCCATATTTGAGCTAGCTATAAATTGGTACTGGCTCTGAAATGTATTCCCATTCACTAAAGATTCCTGAGGATAATATGGCATTTCACACCATGAGAAAAGTCCCTGGTGTTCGTAAATAATTCTATACCCTCTGAAGGTGCCCCTCAATGGCAAAAACCTTAAAAAATACTTCTTCTTCTAAATGCAGTAGCTACTTTATTCTGAGAAATAAAGACTGAGTCACTACGGCACTTTTGTAAACATAAGACAGTGTTATTCAGCTTGCTCATAAAAACAAAAACTTGTAGTTGTTAATTACCTTTTGTAGAAGTCTATTATTCCAGGCACCAAGTATAAAAAATGAGTAACATCACCTGTGTCCCAAACCTTTATATTCTAATGTGGGCGGAGAAGGGTCCCTGGAGAAGCATGAGGCAGCCAGAGTAGCTGAGAAGCTGCAAGTGGAGAAGTCAGGATGCTGCAGATACCAGGGAGTCATCCATCACAAGCTGAGGGAGAAGTAGGAAGTGAATAGTAAAAAGGAACTAGATGGGAGAAAAAGTTGAGAATGTGGACAATACTTCAGACAGAATTCAAGAAACCACAAGAAAATTTTAGAAATCGCCCAATGGTCTGTAGTGAGCTAAAAGCTAGGCATAGACACTAGTCTTAGTGGCCACAGCAGGGTCATTTGACCTGGCACGTTCAGCTAACCCCCTATGATCCTGAGCATCTCTGCATGTATTTGGGAGTGCATCTCCTCCTCTCTTTCAGTACAATCTTGGCCCTTACTTCTCAAAGACATCCTGTACCCTCAGACTGTTGCCAGCTGCATGAGTATCACCACTATTCTCTCATCAACACACCGCTACTAACCTGGTTCTGTCCACCAACCCCTCATGACAAGTTGGGGAATACCTGCCTTTACATCTTCTTCCAGAACAAGTTCTCATGAGTCATGAGTCATCCTATGAGAGAACCAACATTTCTTATCACATTAGTAAGAGTCATGCAACTTTATTGCTCTGAATATCTTTAGAGAATTTATATATTCATAGTGGATGAAGTATTGAGCTAAAAGATAATCTCAAGAGGTGAAATTGCAAGAAATTGTCACAAGCATTCACTCCTCTCTAAATCGAGTGACAAAATAAAGAACATTTCTCTCTATAATGTTTTCCTGGACATATCTCAGATTAAAAAAAGTAATTTCTGGAACAATTCTTTGGATTATTACAATCTACTTTCTTCTAATCAAAATGGGTGGCATGGAAAATCTGTTTCATTTTTGAGAATCTCAGCTAGTTTCTGGCTAATAGAAATAGCTGCACCAAAAGCGACATTCCAGTACATATTTTATAGCAAAGAAGGTACAAGTCTCAGTAAGGGAGTATAAAGAGAAGGCAAATGAGAGCCACCCTTTCCTAAAGAAGCTAACAACTGAGTGAGGGAAAGATGCACAGAAGATGCTAATGTGGTAAGAGTAACAGATGGAGATGAGACCTGTAATTTGGGCCCAGATGTAGTCACCAGCCTGCCAGGGCTTGACACAGTGGTGTGTCTGCAAGCAGCTGTGCCTTCAGCAAGGTCTGGTGAGTTGCAGAGCAGGCTGGCACATTTATAAGCTATGTAAAGGATGGCACCAGTGCTAGTAATAGATCAACAGCTTGCGGAGAAGAGAAATGTGTTATACACTGATGGAAATTTATGGTCAATGCAAGCTGGAAAGCATATAAAGAAACCCAGCATCACAAGTCAAAGTCCTTGGGGATAGGAAATGAATTCTCTACACCTGGACTCGAAGACCTAGCTTATTACACATTACCTGTGGTATGTGGCATCCTAGCACCTGGAAATGTTGTTTTCAAACAATTCATACAGTTAACTTCAGTGGTTTAGATTCTGAAATATCTTCCAAATCACTGAACAGAAACAGAGGAAAACATGAAATTTGTTCCGTGTTCTAAATTCTCTGTTTTAAGACTTATCATAGTTGAATTGCCTGATATGTGTCAAACACTACTCTGGGCTCTGCAAGGGGTGTTTATCTTTTTATCTTCATAAACTAGCACAGTGCAAAAACTAGGGTCTCAATGTTTAGATCATATGTAGTGCAATCATTCCAATGAAAGGAGCTTCATCATCATCACTGGTTACAGCAGGTAAAGAATGTCAGAGTCCTTGAAACTATTTTTGTAGAATTTTTAATAACAGCGAGGAAACAGCGACTTAAGTTTCTCTCTCGAGTTCTACTTTCTCAACCCCCTGCCCCAGGAGGTGATGCTGCCCTTTTATCGCCTCGTAGGCCCAGCCATGCCCACTCACACATACACACACCCACTAGGCCAGGCATGCACATCATGGAGGGGGCACAATACCACAGGTGCTGGTCATAGAGGCTAATGGTAGAAGGACAAAGACCCTGAAAGTCATCTACCCTGCAACATACAACATTAAATAAAGTGTGGACACAGGGTACATCCATATTCACTTTGTTTTCCTTTTTTCTAACAATTCAATGGTTTTTTTCATGTGTTTGTAGAGCTGTGCTTACAGCATTTCAATCAATTTTAGAATCACCTCCAAAAGAAACTACACATCCATTAGTAGTTACTCCCTACTTCACACTGGTATCCCTAACCCCATCCCTAGGTCACGACTAATCTGCTTTTTATCACTATTGATTTTTCTATTCTAGTCATTTCATATAAGTTTCATTTATACTGCCATGTAACACTACTTCCCTTCTTTTTATTAATGAGTATATTCTGTTGTAGGGAAATACCACATTTGACTTAATCATTCATCAATTTGGGTTGCTTCCACTCTCCCACTGACGTTTAGATAATGCTGTGAATTTCTAGGTGTGTTTGTATAGGCATGTCTTCATTTCTTTGGGATATGCAGGCATACTTCATTTTATTGTCTTTTGCTTCATTTTGCTTTGCAGATAGTACATCTTTCACAAATTAAAATGTATTTCAAACCTGCATCAAGCAAGTCTATCAGCACCATTTTTCTAATAATATGTGCTCACTTTGTTTCTCACTGTCACATTTGATTTAGCTATGTATATAATCTGAGACATATGCTACCACACACTGAATAGATTACAGTATAGTGATAACATAACTTCTATATGCACTGGGGAACAAAAAAGCTCCATGTGACTTGCTTTATTGTGATTTTTATTGTTAAAATATTGTACTGGTCTGGAATTGAACCCACAATGTTGGGAATTGAACCCAAATTTTATTTGCGCCTGTATTTGAGAGTGGGAACTACTGAGAAGTAGAATTGCTGGATCGTGTGGCAACTCTATATTTAATCTTTTGAAGAACTATTGTTGTCCACAATGGTTGCACCATTTATATATTCTCATCAGTAGTGTAGAACTTGGATTATTTTGCTTCTTTTCCTATATTTGTAATCTATCATTTTGATTTAGCCATTTAGAAAGTGTGAAGTGGTATTTCAATGTGACTTTTTTGTATTTATGTGACAATCAATGACGTTAAGCATTTATTTTTTTGTTGGCCATTTCTAAAAGTCTTTGGAGAAATAGCTAATATAGATTATCCTCCCTTTCTCCCTTTTTTTTTTCTTAAGTGAGAGGCAAGTTTATTTATGAAAGGGGAAAGTAAAGATTAGAAATATAAAGAAGACATAATAGGAGGATAATTAGGTTGGTCAGGTCTAAGAGGAGGTAAGGATAGATTTACCCACCTTCTTCCATTTTTAAAGTTGGGATGTTTTTTAATTTTTCTATTATAATTTTTACTTTTTTCTTATTTTGTGTGTTGTAACTTCATGTTTTTAAATGATATTCATTAGAGCACAAAAGTTTTAAATTTTGAGAAAATATAATTGATCTAACTTTCCTTATCAGTCATCATTTTGGGTATCGTATTTAAATTTTTCTTAAAGTAACAGACTTGCTACTATATTTTCTTATAAGAATTTATACTTTTACTACATTAGGAATGAAGTTATAGATGTAAAGTATGCTCATTAAGAGGCTATTTTCAACTAAGGAAAGAATCCATACACATAAGCCAAACTCTTTTTTTAAAAAATTGAAAAAAATTTCATGATAGCTAAAATAGAATTTCTCAATTTTTTTTAAACCACAAACATGATAGGAGGTGAACTCTGCAAATTCTGAAATGTTTTCCTGTATAGACAAAAAATATTTTTTTATTTTTAGATCTGAAAAACATTCAAATACCTTTCTCCTAAAAAAAAAAAAAAATGCTTTTAGTTTTCCTATTTAGGTTAATGATCCATTTTGAGTCAAATTTTGTGTTTGAAATGAAGAAGTACAACTTCATTTTTTTGTATCTGGATATCCATTTGTCACTGTACCACTTGTTTTCCCTATAGAAAACACCCTTGGTACCCTATTTGAAAATGAATAGATCAGTGTGCAGATTTATTTCTGGACTTCTAATTCCATTCCATTGATGTATATATGTCTGTTAATACCACACAGCATTTATTGCTGTAGTTTTATACTACTTTTCAAAATTTGTATGAGTTCTCCAACTCTTCTTGTGTTTTCAATGCTGTTTTGGTTATATTTTGTATACAAGTACAACCAAATACTTGAAATTACCATATAAAATTAACCTTTTTGGGGTCAGCTTGTCAACATTTACAAAGACAGCTGAAATATTTTCAGAAATTGCATTGAATCTGTAGGTCTGAAATATGGTGAATATTGCTATCTTAACAATTTTGTCTTCCAGTACATGAACATGGAATGGCCTTCCATTTAAATCTTATTAATTTTTAATGTTTTGCATTTTTAGCCTACAAATATATTTTCAATTTAAATTTATTCCTAACTTTCATTCTTTTTTGATGTTATTATAGTGGAATTATTTTCTTAATTTTTTTGAAATATTATTTGCCGGTACATAGGAATATAATTGATTTTTGTATAATAATCTTGTATCCTAAAATCTTGCTGGGTTGACTTGTTAGTTCTAATAGCTTATTAGTCATTTTCTTTAAAAATTGTATACACATTTTATTTATCTATAAATATAGCTTTGCATTTTTCCATTCCAGTAAGATATCTTCCCTCCCTCCCTCCCTTCCTTCCTTCTTTCCTTCCTTCCTTTTTTGGCAAATCATCTTGGTTTGAAATTCAGTGATATTGAATAATTTATTCCTGATTGGTGGATTAATTTTGAAAGTATCTTATTTAATTCCCAAATATTTAGGAATTAAATCAAGGAGTTTCTCTTCTATTGCTGTTTTTGTGAATTCTGTCTTTTAAATTCTAACATAGTTTTCTATTATTTGGACAATATACTTTGTATGATTTCAGCCCTTTGAGTTTTTGAGAGTTGTGACTTAACATAACATGTAGTCTGTCCAGTGGAATATTCCATGTAGAAATAAAGTCTGTCTTGTAGAATGTAATATGTATTTGAGAAGAATACACTGTTCAGTGCACTATTATATACATGTCGCAGTTTGGTCAATTTGGTTGATAGCATTTTTAAGTTTTCTATATCCTTACTGTTCTATCCATTACTGAGAGATTGGTATTGAATTTCCAACTATGAATGTTGAACTGATTTCTTATTTCAATTAATATAAATTTTGTTTTTTGCAACTTCTGGTTCTGCTGTTAGGTATATATACATTTGTCATTGTTGTTTCTTCTTAAGGTATTGCCTAGTTTATCACTATGAAATGTTCCCCCTTTGTCTCCAGTAATATTAGCTTTCTAGAACTCAATTTTGTTTTAGGCAGTTTGTTAGACAATGCTCAAGTACCTCATCTATAAGATTTACATCACCTGCTGAGGAATTTGCATGTAGGTTGGAGAATACATTTAAGTTGCAGCTATATCTAAAGTTTCCTTTTACTTTTTGCCAAGCTCTCTTGGGATTGTGTTCAAAATGCCCATGTTCTCACCTTTGTATGAGAACTAGAGGTAAATGAAGGCTCTGTGAACCTCAGGAGAATTAGTACCATTACTTAATGAATGTGAGTTGTTTTATATTGAACACATTAAGGATCCAAGCTAGGAGAACTTCTGTTCTTACCTAAGTCCATTCCTTCACCCCTCCCTAATTGAAGATGAGACAGCTAGAAGAATGAAGTTTGGCACCTCACCCAGTTTTATGTGTATATTGTAAACATTACCAACACCTTTCTAAGAATTTGACCTTTACTCTCAGCATCTTGATGAGGTAACCTCCCTACTTGTGTCATACGAATCTCCCCTTCTCTGTCCTTGATGTCCCATGTCCTAAGACATAGGAGTCATAGTTCTGATCTGCTCCATTATTCTTTAGAATTTATAATCCTATAAATGTTATTAAATTTGTTTTCTTTTGCTAACTCTTCTGACGCTGTTTCCATTACTTGTCTAACCTGAGAAGAACCCAAAGGGTTACAGTATTTGCTCCCTACTCTGTGAGGTAAAATTCACAATCCACATTGTGGATAGGACTTTCTCACACTGAGTACTTTTCCAGTTACCAAAAGTACTGAGTACTTTTCCAGTTACCAAAGAATATATATATATATATATATATTTTCCAGTTACCAAAGAATATATATATATATATATATATATATATGATTTATGTTATGCCTTCTTTATGCTATGACTCTCATTTCTAGGATTTCCTTGTTTAATTGTTTGTTAGCTTATTATTTGGCTTACCTGGGCCCATAATTTAAGGCTTTTGAAATTGCAGACTTTTTTTAAGCAGAACTAGATGGTAAAAGAACAAGATGGTAAAAGTAGATTTAATTCAGGAACTATTGCAATATAGCAAAAATAATCCAATCCAGAATTGGACAGGCTATAACAAAGACAAGTGGCAATTTGTATTCAAAAAGCAAGTTGCTGAGCATTGGTGGATGGACACATTCAGAGCAAGGGAAATTCCTGCTGAAGGCAAATCAGGGTAATTAGGTATCATCTAAGGGATGGTAGGGAATTAGAACTTAGATGCAGTGATGGAAAATCTTGGGAGATCCTCTGTAAACTGACTTAGCAGTTTTCTTGATAAAATTGGGCCATGTAGGCCTGAAATTAAGTCACAAGGATAAGGCCCAGCTGAGACGAGTTCAGAAGAGACTGATGAAAGTTCGGTCAAGGAATGTCTTTGTCACCTTCGTCACTCCCATTTGATTCCACCGCTTTTTGCCAACAAAGTTATAGGGGTTTTCACTCCAACCCTGTTGTCCATTCTGGCAATGAAGGTGCATTTTTTCTGTCAGTCCCACAGTACTTAGCTTGCCATTCTTGCCAGCTGAGCTGTGGTTAGGGTCACATGTGGGAGGAATGCAGCTCTAGGAAACCAGCCATTTTGAGTAAGAACTCAAAACTGGCACCTTTTCAGAAATGGCTCTAAATGTATTGTCAGTCTTTGAGTTTTAGTACCTTGCGGCTGTTATTTCAGACAATTCTTGCCAGTATTATACTTGTTTTTCCAAAGAAGAATTTTTACCCTCTTCCTGCTGTCATAATAAAAGACCCTCTTGGTCAGGGTCCTTCATATAACAAAGTACTTCGTGAATGGCCAAGTGGAAAGTGCAGGCTTCAGTATTTTTAAACCTCTTTAGTAGTAGAAACTCTTTTTTTTTTAACAAGAACATTTTGTAGTCCTTTTCAAGGTTAAGTGTAAAGATGATTCCCTGTAGAAATTGTTAAAATATAGAATCCTAGGCACCCATTCCAAAGAAATGTGCATAAAATAAGTGGATCATTTTCCAACCATGGAAGTAAAAAGTTCGTATACTATTTACTCTTCAGTGTCTTGCTGCCAATTCAGTGATGAGAGCAATAGTCTCTATGAAGATGATAGAACTATGAGCTTGATAAAATCTTGATCCCTATGTCCTCACAGAGACAGCAACTACCTTTGGACAATAATGTTTGAGCAATAAATAAGCTTTTAGGTGCTAAAACATTGAGATTTGGAATTGTTTGTTATACATCATGAGTCTAGCCTACTTAGGTTATGTGGAGGGTGATGGTGATACAATCTTTTGAAGCAGCTCAAAGGATTGAGGAAAGAAATGTTATTAACAGGAAAACAACACTCTTGGAAATGAATTACTGACATTCCTTATTGTTCTTTGAACCTGCTCCATCCCTACTGCAGTAATATTCACAATCCACATGTCTTTCCTACAGTTGGTAAGATCTGACCTTTAAGTGGAAAACAATGCCTTAGATTAATACAAAGGATTATAATAAAATGTCAACTAACTATGTTATATATAATAGTCCTGAAACCGTGAGCTCAACATGGGCAGTGTATCTGTTCATAAAATTTAGGCATTGCCATTAGTTGTGACTGAAAACCACAGAGGTAAAAGATGACCTAAGCTAGATAAGGGCACTCCCTTCTTTTACTGTGTTGCAAATTCCAGGTAGGGAAGAGAAAATGAAGCATCAAGAGGGTGTGTAGAGGGAAATTGAAGCTCTGATTTGGAGGAGGGGGGAGAAAAGATAAAGAAAGGAACAGAGACTGGGACATGAACTTCTGGGAAGGAGAAATGAAGTAAATTCAGAAATCTCAGAGGTTTTGGCTCCTGGAGGAAAAGGACTGGGAAGCGGAGACTTCTGGATCTCTCCCAGCATTTGATCCCAAAAGGTCAGGACCTGTATGGAGGTGGAGGAGAGGCGAATCTGACGAAGTCCTGAGTCACTGTGTTACCTGGATAGACCCAAACTGAACCATGTCTTGAGGGATTCACTTGATGCTTATTGGAGTGATGGAAGACCAAAAGACAACGACATAGGCAATTTCAGGCTGAGGTACACTAGAACTGATGTAAATCCCACACAGCTCCCCGAGGAGCAGAAGTGGGATTCCTTTCTGTATGGGATACTTGTCCGGGTATAGACATTAGACTTGTTTGTTTTTCCCCTTTTCTGTAAATAAACCTGTATATTTACCCTTATTGCTAAGGTTAGATCTCTGGGCAATTGCTTGTGCACAGGCGGAGAACCCTCAGTTACAAAAACTAAACTGTCCTATGTAACAGTCCCCTAATAGTCCTATGTAGTAGAACCTTCATTTCACAGATTATTTGAGGGTGAAATATAGTGTCTTTTAATCTTCAGTTAACCAACATATTTTGTTAGAATCTATAACCTAACTTTAAACCTTCTCATTATTTGATGTTTATATGCAATTATTTTAATGATAGGTAAATACCAAAGAGGAAGAAAAGCAATTGCACACTTTCATAATAGAAAAATCAATTAGTAAAATTGATTTGCTTTCAGTTAGAAAATGCTTAAAACTGTCTTTATAAACAGGAAAAACATCAACTAAATTAAATCTAGCTGGTCACATTTCAGTTTTAAACAATGATATTCTTAAAGATTTATGGTTTTCTCAAGCTTGTTTCCCACCACCTACTTCCCTCACCTTGATTTAGCATCAGTCATCTGATGCTAAATTCTTACCTCCACTCCTTCAGATCAGAAAGGAAAGTGTGCTGCATGTGTGTCTTGTTTTCAGATTGTAAGAAATTAAAAGGTAGCTTGCATCTCATAGAAAATAATTATGAACCCGTTTGGTGACAGTAACAGATACAATGTTAAAGTGAAATTGTCAAACTTTTGCTTTGTCCTTATTAACTTAGACATTTGCATGAAAATTAAATTCTGATTAACTGGAGGTTCATCTGTTCCTGCAGCTTCCTCCTTACCTGAAGGCTTAATCCTCTGTTAGTAACATGATAATCAGGTCTCCAGCAGGCAGTTATGATGTCACAAAGAGGCAATTATCACTTCAGGTGAGAAAATAAACAGCCCACCTAGATGATCACTTGAAATCTTAATGACTATCTTAATGCAATTTTTCTTCGTTAAGACTTGACTTTATATGAGAAAATGATTATAAGCACAGGAAAAAGAATCCACAAGACAATGGTAATAGTTTGTATTCTACCTCTTAGTCAAATACCAGAACAGGTTCCCTAATCTTATTCAACAATGCTTGGTGTAGGGACAAGCATCTGGCATCAAGGGCACCAATCTGCACAGGTTCTTTATTGGCTTAGCAGTTATACAAACACACCAGGCAGGGCAAGGCAGGGCCAGAATAGGGCCAGGCTGGGGGGGGGGAGGGTTAGAGGGAGGGTGGTGCTGGTTTCTCTCTCTCTCTCCTCGCCCCCCCACCCCCCAGGAATCTTCACAGTCTTTCTTTGGTTGTGCTCTCTCTTCTCTCTCTCTCTCTCTCTCTCTCTCCTCTCTCTCTCTCTCTGCTCTCTTTCTCTCTGGCATTGTCTCATGCCCTCTAGTGCTATCTCTGCCCCATGCCTTATCCTAGGCCAGGTGGGTACACTTACACATGCACACACCCACTGGACTGCACAATAAAGAAAGGCACAATATAACAGGTGCTGCTTCTACAGCCTAGTGGAGGAAAAATGCTGACAAACTCACTTACTGTACACTTGGGATATCTTCTCTGCTCCATGGATGTCTACTGCAAACTATGGTTTATTAAACTGTTAGCGGATGGGGGCAGGCAGATTAAACTGCCACACAAGTTCTTTAAACTGGCCACTACCAGATCATTCACCTGTACATCACAGCAATGCAAGACCAGGTTAACAGAAGCAGGATTTATTAACTGGAGGATAAGGAACCAAGAGTCCTCAGGGCTGCCCAGGCCCCAGGATGCCTCACCTCAGTCCAGTCAACACCAAGCCCAGGTTTTCAACAAGCCCCCTCTCGTCAGTGACAAGCGTTTACTTCTCATTTTGGGCTGGTGCCTGTGGGCCAGAAGCTTGCGGCTTCCCTTCTCTCTGACAGGCGGAGGTCAGGCCGAAGCCCCCACGGTGCCCTTTCTTTTCTCCTCTGCAATCTATGTGTGTATGTGTGCCTCCTTCTCCCTGCATGCATGCACTCTTATGCTCCCTCATCCCATGTTTTTCTCCTGCTTGCACTCTTGCAAGGCTTCTCCCCTTGCTTCATGTGCTTCACCGAGTATTCAACCATGGTAGTGTCCCTCTAATTCAGTTGCATCCTTTTACAAAGATGGAGCCACAACCCCTCAATTTAGCCTTGTTACGCCCTTACAGAATCCCCCATGTATTGAACCTAAATTTCTTTCTCTTTCAAAGAAAAGTAAACATTAATTATCTAATAGAAATAATGTTATGGAAAAATACATTAATTAGAAAAATATTCCATTGCATAAAAATTAGGCTATATATATATGTGTCTACATATATGCAAAATACACATATATGCAAAAGAAGGCAATCCTATTTTCACCTAGTTTTTTTTTTTCTTCAATGAGTTGAGGGGTGAGATGTTTTACAACAATTAAATCACAAAGTATACACTGATTTGTAACCAGCTCTTATTGTTGTGATATCTTTGTGTTACAGTACTCATGTTAGATAAAGGAAACCATAGTTTAAATGCTGCAAAGTATAATCTTCAAAAAAAGGCAAGGGTCTATGTTTCCTGCCCCACCTAATGAAGGGTGGAGCTGAGCAGGGAGAGGAAGCTGAAGACAGGAGAGGACTTAGACGAGGCATGTGGAGCAGAGAGATGTAAAGAAGTCCCACTTGCTCTCAGCTTTGGCTGGGGACTATGGAGACACGGAAGGAGATATATGGAGTCAAGGCATATAGAGACACTTGGAAGGGAGGAGGGTGGGAGACCTGTGGGGAGACTGACAAAGGCAGCTTTTACCTTGATTTGGACTTTGATTTTTTTCCTTTTTCTCCTGAGCTTGACTGGCCCCTTCTACCCCTTCCCTGTTGTGAGTTTTTGAGTCTCAGCAGCCCTGCTTCGAGACAACCCTGTTTGTCTACGCATTTACCCATGGGAGTGGGGGTGTGAATAACTTTGTTTTAATTGGATAGCTATTTCTATTTTCTCATCTTTCTCTGTACACACTATCCTATAATTGTTCTTTCACACTAGGTTATGAACTGTCTTTACACAACAGATGACAGAACACATTTAGAGCATGCAAGTTTGGGGGGGCCCGGAGACCCCCTCAGCCTTTATGCTAACATTAAGAGTGCCTTGGACAGACCATTTTCCAATGTGACAAAGGAGACGATGTTTGATGCTGACCAACCAGTGTTAAAGGCACTTGGTGGTGATTTGACTGATGGCTGGGTACTTGGGTCAAGATGGGACTATCTAGCAGTGACCACACATCTAGTGAGAAAAACTGAAGTAAAGGAGCATATTTTATTGCAGAGCATCTGCAAGTACCTAGAGTTTAGACCGTGCAGTTGGAGCTGTAAACTCTATCCACTGAGTCCCTGTGACTCCCTGTCTTCCACCTGTACTTTTTCCCAATATGATCACAGTGTTTTATTAACCTTAACATACTTTTTGAGTGTTGTCTTCCCTTTAGAATGTAAATTCTATAATGGAAGAAATCTCTTCTACAAAACTATTTCTAAATTCTCAAGTTAATGTAGAAAAGTAAAGAATTTTGCCCACCGGAACTTATCCCCCAGTTCATGAAGTTATTATAATCTAGAAGCTGCCCATCACAGTAAGACCCTGGAAGAAGATGCTTTAATACTCTCCCAGTAGGAATTCTAGGATAGGAAGGAGGAAACAGAGAAGAGCCCACTTCTCTGAGCCAGAAGGCAAGACTTCCAAGAAACTAGAGATAGAAAATTAAAAAAGCTGAAGTGCCAGGGGTCGTGTGAAGAATGAAGAAGAAATGAGACGGAAGAGATTGATGATGATCAGAGAGCAATCAAGTCACAGACCAGGGGCCACAAAGCATAATCTGAATTGGTCCAATTTAATGCAATTATCTACATCCTTATATAGTTTGGCAAGAAAATAATCTAGTAGGGCAGGTGAAACTCAATTCCCAAGCGTACGTGACCAACAGCGGGGGTACAGATGATAACAGAGGAATCTATCTCTGGGAGCGAATCATTATCATCTATTAGTCATAAGTCTCCTGAGACATTCCAAAGAGTTTAGGAGACAGTGTCACAGGTAAGCGACGAGATAGCAACCATACTCTAGTGTGCCAGAGGGGGTGATTCAGGATATAAAGTATTCTTTTTATCTCAGCTCACCTCTCATCCTGTTCCCATGTCTCTCACTGAAGGAGTGAAAGGTATAAGAGAAATGTAGAAGAAAAAAATTTTATAAACTTGCTGCTGTCCAGCAGCATATATTAACTCTTCTAATATTTTTGAAGGAAATAAGGATTACATAGGTTTGCTGTCCCCCAGCAGGGTGACAATGGCATCCACCAGCCTCCTTTTCCAGTATTCACCCCTGTTTCTTCCCGCTGGCGCCAACACCTCACCCAATCACCCATAGCCACATCTTTACAAGACACTCCCATAAACACCTCTCCAATCACCACACCAGGGGTTTTCAAACCCTCTCGGCCCCTCTATATAAGTATGCTCCAAACTCAATAAAATTGGAACTTCTCAGGTGGTTAGCTTTAACGTATGCTTGTGTCTTTCTTTCAGATTACAAAAGGATCTCTAGATAGCGCAGTGCTGTGATGTCCAAGCAAGTACAGGACAGTAAGTGCAGTAAGCATCCATTTGTCTCAGAGCAATACAATGACATGGAAGGACTGGTCCTATACAATCGACATTGCCTAACAATGAGGATGTGTTCTGAGAAATGCACCGTTAGATTGTGTCATAGCTGTGTGGACATCATAGAGTGTACTAACACAAACCAACATGGTACAGCCTCCTGCACACCTAGGTGTGTGGGTTGACCTGTGGGGACCATGAACTAAAAGCTGTCAAGCAATGCAAGGTTGTCAAGAATAAATGACTTACTTTTAGGAGGACAGGTGAGAAAAAGTAGAGTATGGAGAACAGCTTGCCTTTTCTCAAAATACCTTGTATTTTCACTTGATAGAAGAGCTACAGATAAGAAATCAAAAAAGAAAAAAATCTTCAATCATAGTTTTGTATTTTTTTCATAAAGGAAGAAATTTTTTCCCACACCTTTGAAAACCTAATTTTAATGAACACATAATTTTTTACAAAAATATCCCACAATTAATTTAACAAAGCGAACTTTGTTTCAGAAGTATCTCAGCATAATGGAAAATCATTTCACATGGAATCGGAAATCCTGAGTCCCAGGACAGCTTCCAGTTTTCATTAGGTTGAACCGTATCAGGTATGACATTACTGACTGATCTGCAGGCATAGCCTTACACATGTCTGCCAGTGCTCATGTACATTACTCTTCTGACCCCTGGCTAACCCATGATCTCTCCAGGTGGAACACCTGGAGGAGTTGCTCCAGGCTCAGGGGATGCTTCAATGTATGAACAGAAATGTTAGCCACAGAATTTAGGTGAAACATTGTTACAATCCAGAGGAGGCAGGTCTATGAGGTGGAACAGGTAAATATGACTGTTCCCTTTTATAACTTCTCAAGCAGAACAATCCTAAAAATAAGACAGAGCTCCAGTTCCAAGTTGTACAGGGCTGCAGGCATGTTCTACATTACACCAGTCATGCAGACAGAACCCTTTGCAACGCCAATTTGCAGGTAAAGGATATTTGAATGTAACAAAATGTCAGTTTTTCATGGCTCTATAGAGAGTATCCTTTGAGTTGTATCATCCACTGTTAACAATTTTTCCCCTTAAAAGATGATTTGTGCACTTCTCATATTGGAGAAGCCTGACTGGGAGATTTAGAACAGCCCCTGCAGCGTGCCCTTTCAGCAGAGGTTTCTCAGGGACTCCACACGCTACACAGATGCGAAATTGCTTTTTGGGACCGCAGCCAGGGGCTCTCTGGCCCTGGAGCATCATCCTCAAGTGTAGGTGTGGTCCTCCAGTGATCCATAACACCCAAAAGGAGCAGAGAGAACGCCACCAACCTTACTTCACTTCCAATGAGGCGGGCTTACTTGTACCCAACTTCGCAAATTAAGAGCTACTGGGGAGATGTTTTTTGGAAGTGACTGAGCCCTTTCAGTTTAGCCATTTGTGATTCTGAATTACACATGACTGGAAATTAAAGCTGTAAGCAAAGCCTCTAACCACAGGGAGTGGAGCCAAGGGCCTGCTGGCGGCCTCACACGGCTCCCAAATGTTTACAGTGCTCGATAATGCTTGCTCACATTAAGACAAGAGCAATAAAATGTGAATTAGATGGAGATGAATGTACCATGGAGGCAAGGAGAAATCCTCAAGCAGATGTGTGTGGAAATTAATGATGTGGTGATAACAAATTTTGATGCCCTGCTCAGCTCCTGTTCTAAGGAACCAGTCCCTTGAGAATGGCTGGTTTTGCAGGGGAGGTGCCTCTTGTAAATGGAAGGAGAATTTGTAGGGGTTGGGGGTAAATGCATTTGAATTCCATGCACAGTGGGCGCTGCCAGTCTGTTTCAGGAATACAATTAAATTTGTACTTGCAAAAGGTGCAGTATTGTTTGATTAAAAGTCCTTGTTTATTCTCTACTTCTCTCTCTGCTTTTGCGCATTCTCAATCTCTTTTCTCTTTACTCTTCTGAAGCTCTTTCATCAGAAAAAGAACCGGGGTAACTTAAGAGAAGCAAAAATACTAGCACTTAAATTAAAAGCCCAATGTAGTATGACAAATTTCCCAAAGTTAGCACAGACCATGCTCTGGGTCCAAACATTTCTAGTGTTTTAATAAGGAAGTTCTGTAGACTTAACAATATAACAGAAGCTCAGGCCCTAAGCTTGGATGTTCTGGAAAGCTGAGCTTTTAATGCTTATATTTTATTACTTATAATTAGAAATACTATAATACACCTATTGAATGAGAAGATATGGTGAAAATGACTGGCAAAATTCTGATAATTGAAAGAGAACAAGGAGAAAAGTTTGCCTTTTCTAAATATACCTTGTATTTTTTGAGGTCAGGTCAAAAAGAGTGGGGGACAAAAGCCCTCCAACTTACTAGTCCCACAGATCCATATCACTCACACATGTAGCAGTTAGCACTCAAAATGCAGTTTAACAAAGGATTTATTAACAAGGAAGTACAACAGGGAAAACAAAAAGTCCTTAAAGACACAAGTGGCAGTTATCTTACCCCAGTCACCATTCTCAGATCCAAAATGTCCCAAAGACACAGTCCAAGATGGTGGCCCTCCAAATCTCAGAGGAAGGCACTTTCACAAATTCCAGTCCTTTCTCCAGCATCTTCTCTTTTCTTCTTATCTCTCACAAATTCCAGTCCTTTCTCCAGCAACTTCTCTTCTTTTCTCTCAAGTGTTCCACGCTGCTCCACTTCTCTAAGGTTCTTCAGACTTTCCCACAATTGCTGATACACAAATCAGCTTTCCAATTCCCTGGCCATCACTGGGTACCAGCTTTCCATATCACCTTGCTGCAACACCACACATTCTGCACCGGCCACTCTTCTGCCAGACACCATGGCTCCTTGTCACCTCCAGCTCATCTTCCAGGGGACTTCTGCCTAGCCTGGTCATTCAGGCTACTCTTACCCACCTGCCATTCTCTTCTCTCTTCTCCCCAAAAGTTCTCACTCTCCAGTCTCTGCTCCTTTCCTTTTATCTCTCTCTCTTTTTTTCTAAAAGCCAAAGGCTCCACTTTCCCTCTACACATCCTCTTGGTGATACATTCTCTCTTCAAGGTTCCACACCTGGAATTTGCAACAAAGTAAAATTACCCTTATCCTGTTTTCCCCAGTACCCTTTTCCTGTTTAGGCCATCTTCTGTGTTTTTCAGACACAGCCAAGGGCATCAATGCCTAAATTTCAATATTGCCCATATTGGGGTTCATTTTTTACTTGATATAAGAGCAACAAATAAGAAATCAAAGAAGCAAAGACTCTACAATAATACTTTCGAGTGGGAGTACAAACTGGCTCAGCCACCATGGAAGGCTGTGTGGAGGACTCTCAAACTGATAGGGTGTGCCCCCTCCCCCCCACTGTCTCCTGTTTAAGATTGCAGGTTTCAAGGACAGGTAATGTTAAAATGGGAGAATGACCTTAGCTGGAATTTCCCTTCAGGGGGATGCAGGGGGAAGAAAGAAGTGTAACAGATTTCCTGGAAGGCGGAAATCAGGGTATATAAAGGGTGTGCAAACAAAGAGAAAGATTTGATTTAATTCGATTGGGATTCCAATATGGAGAGAGGATAGAGAGGAGAGATGGGAATCAGCCATCTTGTAAAGATGTGAGCCATGTGAGCTTGGCCATGTGGCCACTGAGGGCCTGCAACCCTCGGCTGGCCCAGGCTGGCAGCATGTGTGCTGAATGCAGTTAAGGAGTTTGCAGATTTGAACTCCGTGTTGGAGTTTGTTTTGCTGAGTTTGACTTGTGTCTGCGAGAGGCTGTGCAAAAGTTAGGCCTGATAAGAAAGTGAACTTGGCTGGTTCGGCACCATGGAGTTCCTGCTGCCTGAAGGTGACAAGGAGAAGACAGAGTGGAAGACAACGAGGAGCATTTAAAGGAACAAGTCTTCAAGCATCTGGAGATGGACTCTGACTGGACATTGGTGAGACGATTAGGACTGAGAGACTGAGGATATTTGGGGCAATCTGGGAAAGGACTT